>NBJL03001100.1:0-16296 GCA_002087855.3 Entodinium caudatum | reverse complement strand
GGGGATTGGGGATTGGGCCCAATCCCCAATCCCCAATCCCCAATCCCCAATCCCCAATCCCCATTGTTATTTTTTCAATAAATTTCAAAAAATTAAGTTAAAAAAGGTAACTATTTCAAATAATAAATAAATTAAAAAAAGATGTCTATTCACGAACAAATTAATTTATTAAAATCAACATCTTGTTTTACAAGTGTGAGTACTCGTTATTCCGATGTTGAAAGTAAATATAGGAAGAGTTTTCACGATTCAATTAAGGATAGTAAAAACACAATTTTCAATCTTTTTGAAAGAGAGCCTGTTTATAAAGATAAAATGCCAATAATTTCTAAAAGTAATAGAGGAAATATAATGTACCATAAATTTATAAAAAGTAATTTAAGATCAGAAAAAAAGCAATCAGCATTTTTTTCAGGATTAATGAAAGCTATAAAAGAAGTTCAAAAGGAAAAGCAAAAGCAAGAAATCCCGAAATTTAAAACAAATTTCAGACATTATTACATAATACCAAAAATTGATATATTAAGAAAAAAAAGAGAAAAATACGGAAGTTATTTGAGTAAAAAAAATAAAACTATGGATGATGAAATTAGAGTTTTAAAAAAAAGTAACTCAACGTTAAATAATATGAAACTAAGTGAAAATACTTTTTTTAAAAACATTAATAATTTTCAAACTAATAATGTAAATAATATAACAAATACATCAAATGTGAATGAGGCTATTTTTTCTTTAGAAACTCTTCAAACTTTTAATCCAAATAATGAAGGTTCAATGCAAAATAATTTAAAAGAATTAAATGAATTGAGCAATTTCAATTTAACTAAACTTTCATTAATAACCCAACCAAGAAGAGTGTATCAATCATCAAGTACTAAAAAATTATCAAGACAATCAGTGAATTTAAGCGATTATTTTCAGAAACAAGAAAAATTTTTGTATCAAAAGAAAAAAAGAATGAATAAAATCTTGGATAAATGCGAACAAAGTTTAACCCAAGCAAAAAACGTCGCGGAAGATTTTGAAAAAAATTCAAAGCAAAAAGATTCGTTGGATATTCATAATAAATTCAAAAATGCAATGCAAAGTGATGATCAAAAAGTAATAGAAGACATGGATAAAGGCAATAAAAAATATCAAGAATATAAAAGAATACAAGATGAAAAATTTAACAACTTGAAAAAAAATATGGACATTAAATTATCAGATGAATATGCCTACATGATAAGAAATGAATTACAAGATACTTTTGGCCTCAATGGCACTGTTTTAGCTTATCAATTATATTCAAGAGATATGGCAAAAATAAAAGAAAAAATAGAGAATAATTTACAAAATGAGAAAAGAAATATAAAGAAGGTTAAGGAATTATTAGATGATGTTATTAGAAAAAAAGAATTTTTAAAATATAAAATAGATATTTATAAAGAAAAACAAGATAAATTTAATGAAATTAAAAATTATGATTTTAAAAAGAGAGAACCTTTTGAAGATAAAAATTATGAAAATGAAGAATTAAAAGGATCTTTGTTACCTAAATTGTTAGAAATAAGAGAACAATGTCATGAAGCAAATGATTATGATTTAAATAAAATATAAATTTTTTTTATATTCTTTTTTCTAATACATATTTGGTAATAATATTAATTTCCTTTTCTTGTATATATTAAATTTATAAATTAATAATAAGATAAATTAATATAATTTAAATCAATTCAATTTTTTAATTTAAAAATTATATCCTTGGGGATTGGGGATTGGGGATTGGGGATTGGGGATTGGGCCCAATCCCCAATCCCCAATCCCCAATCCCCAATCCCCAATCCCCATTTATTTTCTATATTTATATATAAAACTATTTTAATTATATTCTTCAATGAAAAATAAATTTTAATTAATTAAATATGAAGAAAATCTTATACATCATTTGCCTCATAAATTTAATTTCATGCCTTGAATATATCCTCAAGGCAGGAAGAAAAACAGAGAATAATTGTGAAAGAAATGATTTAATTTTTTATTATGAGCATTGCTATTATGTTAATGGCTTAGCTCCAAGTTTTAATGAAGAATTTTCTTTATTAATAGGCGATATGCATAAAGCCAAATGCAAAATTAATCAATTAAATTTTATTACTTCAGATTTTGAAATATTATGTAGAATAGAAAATTATTTTGGATGTATGGAAGGAAACCAAGAAATCCCTGGTTATGTAAAAGAAGAACCAAATTCAATTATTCTGGAAAACGATGATGTAATAATTTTTGAAGGATTTTCAAATAAATTTAATTCAGGTTTAAATAATGAAAAAAATGAATCGGAAAATTCAACTTTGCAAATAACTGCTGGTGAATTGTTTAAAGGATATTGCGAAGAAGGAGAATATCAATTTATGATAAAAAATTCCATAATAAATGGTAATATTTCAAATTTGAAGGAAATTAAATTTAATTTAAGTTTAAGTGAACCAGATAATTTGCCTTCTAAAATTTCAAGTTGTAAAATTGACCCGAACGAAATAAAAGAAAAATTTAATGTAAATATTAATTGCACATTAGGTTTTGACGAGAAAATTGATTGCCTTAAAAAATTTGGAAATAAACAAGATTTAATGATAGAAAAAAACCCAGATATTATAGAAATTAATGGAACTAATATAAGCTTTGTTGGCTTTGAAAATATATCTACAATTATTTCAATAACAGCTGGAAAATTACAAAAAGATGAAGATGGAGATAAAACTATTATAAGCATTGTAGATAATAATATTGATTATAATTTAAATCAAAATATTTCTTTTAAAATAAATTATCAACTTAATGAAGAAAAAGGAACATCTCAATGCTATTTAGAACAAGGAAGCAATATTATAACATTCACAATTAATAAAAAAATAGATGAAATAAAAAATTTAACAATATTTGATAATCCATCAATTAATTATCAAGTACCAAATAAGAGTTTAAAATTTTATGAATTTGATAACAAGACTATTATTAGTGTATTTGCAGGTGAATTAAAAAAAGGAAAATGCATAGGTAATAAATATAAATTTCAATTTATTAATTCAATTATTCCAATAGAATTTCCAGAAATTTATCTGTATATGAAAATACCATATTCTATTGCTTTTTGTAATAAAAGTTCAGATTATTCATCTATTGATTGTGAAATATCTGATAATAGAGATAAATGTTTAGTAGAAGATGATTCAATTGATATTCTAGTGGATTTTATGGAACCAGAAAATAAGCAGATTGATAATAATAATATTTCAATATACTTTCATGGATTTGCTAACAAGGGAACTTTAGAAGTGAATGGACAAAATATCACTAACAAATATATAGATGGAAATAATTTTTATTTTTTAATGAAATATAAAAAAACTTTTAATGAAAATATATCTAACTCATTACCATTTAATATGACTATTACAGAAATGAAAATTGCAGAAAATAAAAGTGATATAAGGGCAAGTTGCTTTTTGGAAAATGAATATATAAATTGCTCTGTTGCAAAAGACAAATTAGCCAATGGGAATAATAGTGATATCAAAATAAAATATAATCCAAATCCTATTAAATTAAATGAAACTCATTCAATAAACTTTGAAAAATTTGTCAATATCACTACTTATACAATTGTAGCAGGAAAAATTGAGCCTTACACTTGTTTAAATGGAAATTATCAATTTAAAATTTTAAATGTCAAACCTAGTTCAGAGATTCCATATAATGCATATTTAACTATAAAAATAACTAATAATACTAATGCTGCTTGTGAAATTAAAAAGGGTATTCCTCCTTATAATATTACATGCAATATGGATAGTTGCCCTGATCATCTTGAATTTATGAATAATCAAAATGAATCAAATACTGAAATTTATCCATATACTTTATTTTATAATGAATTTAATGACAAAAGAGTAATATCAATAAAAGCAGGAAAATTATACAAAGGTGAATGCAATAAAATATCTGAGGGAAAGCATGAATATAAATATATTTTTACTGATAATTATATTGATTATAAAGGAAATTATAGTATCTCTTTTGTTTTATTAACAAGATTTAATTCAGATAATGGAATAAATGCAACATGCAAAATAAATTTATCAGGTTCAGATAATACAGCTTATTGCTCTTTAAATTTAATTTTAACTGAATGTCCTGAGGATGAAGATATAACTATACAACAATATACAAAAATTGATTATCAGTCAATCCCTAGGCATACAATTTCTTTTTCCGGATTTGATAATAATGACACGACTACAATAAAAACAACAAATAATAGTAAGATAATAAAACAAGAAAATCAATTTATAATTACTGATAATGTAGTAAATGATAATGATACAATAGATACAGAATTTAATTTCAATATGACAATTAAAATTTCAGAAGAAAATATTTTGGCAAATTGCTTTGTCCCTAAGGTGAAAGAAAATGAAATATTTAATATAACATGTTATAATCAAAGTGAAGAATATTCTTTGGAAAAAGATTTAGAAATAATAAAGGAACCCACTAATGATAATTATTATTTCTATGGATATAAAAATAAAAAAACTCTTACTTTGAATGCTGGTAATTTAATAAAAAAGAATATTAATAATAATTTCAGAATAATAAATAATGAATTTAATGAAGTAGTAAATGATTTCAAAGAGGCAAAATATGGATTTAATTTGTCAATTAATAATGGTGATAAAATAAATTATTCATATTGCTCATTTAATACTTCAGATTTAATTGAGGGAAAAAAAATTAATATTAGTTGCACTGGTGATTTTGATACAATTTCAGTATTAGAAAATCCAAAACCAACTCAATTAAATAATAATATCACTTTACATTTTTATAATTTTAGTAAAATGAATCTTTATACTTTATCATTAGGACAAATTTTCAAAAAAGGATTTATTGAAACTAATAAATATATATTTTATTTTAATAATACAAATATATCAAAGTCTTTGGATTTCCAAAAAAATATAACAATGCCAATATTAATTAATCAAGATGAAATTGAAACACTTTGCTCAATTGAAGCGAGTTTGAAAACATTTAATATGAAATGTGAATTTAATAATAATTTAAAAGATATTATTAATATTACCTATAAATCTAAAAGTGGATATTTTAATTATTTCGAATCATACTCTAAAGATACTATATATATTAATAATGATGAAATAACTTCTTATACTCTAATTCCTGGATATTTAGTAAAGCAAGAATGTGAAAATTATATATATAAATTCAGTATAAAAAATAATACTTTAAATGGACAAATTATTAATATTACAAATGGGGAATTAAATATTAAGTTAGAACAATTTAATCAAAAGGCGAATTGCTTAATTGATAATGAAAATAATATAAATTGTAATTTGAGCATAGATAGAGATAATGAGGCAGTAATTAATTATTGTCAAAATATTTATGAAGATATTAAAATACAAGAAATATTAGGGAATGAAAATAATAATTATATTTTAATAAATGGAAATATTCTTCATTTTTATAAGTTTGAAAATTTATCAACTTACACTATTGTGTCGGGAGAAATATTGCGAGGAAAATGTAATGGAAATGTATATGAATTTTCCTTAAATGATAATAAAATATATAATAGTTTAAGTAACGAACAAAAAATTGAATTTAATTTAAATTTGAATTATCCAAATTTATCAGACTTTAAATGTTATCTCCCAATTAATGTGAATAAAGAAACTCAATTTAATATTAGTTGCTCAAAAAATGTTGATAATTGTGCACAGACTTTCATACCTAATAAATTAATAATAGATAATAATCCAGCAAATGTCAAATATGGAGAGAAAATCATCGCTTTCAAAGAATTTAAAGGAGAATCTACAATTGTTAATCTAACAGCAGGAAATATAAGCTTATATGAAAATGTAAATAATTATACTTTGAAATTAGTGAATTCATCTATTGATTATGAATTAAAGAGTGATTTTGAATTTAATTTATTTATTAATTTTAATGATAAAAACCAAAGTATAAAATGCATTTTATCAAAAAATAATAGTGAAATAATTGAATGTCAATTAGGAAAGATATATTCAGATAATATTTTAATTAAGGTATTAAGCGACCCAAATGAAATATATAATATTCTTCCGGGAAAGACTGTCATTTTTGAGAAGTTTAAAGAACAACAAATAAATTTATATACTATTAAGGCAGGATATATATCAAAAGGTTTCTGCGATCATTTATTTTATAATTTTTCTTTTAAAAATGCAACAAATATTAGATTCAAATATAAATTTTCTTTAGAAATGCGAGAGCCAAATATACCTGCTCTTTGTAATTATATTGAAAATAATAGTTATATAAATTGTTATATGAATGGTGAGAAAAATTGTCCTGTTGAAAATAATGGTGATATATCGGTAGGAGAATCTGACCCTAGTGACATAAAATATAATATTAATAATACATTAAGATTTACTGGTTTTAAAGGACAAAATACTTTCCCTTATGAAATTAGTGTCGAAAATTTGGTAAAAATAGGAAAAAATATAAGTAATGAAAATTGCATGTATTATTTCGGATTTAATAATTTTACAATTGATATAGATTATTTCTATGAAAAAGATATTTTGTTTAATATTATTATTTATTTTAATCATTCAGAAAATAATGCAACTTGCAAATTATATAAAAATAATGAAGACAATCAATTAGAATGTTATTTTGAATTAGAAGAAAATTATTGCTATGAAGATGAAGATGAATTAATGGAATATGATATAATAATTAATAATAATACTGATGGAAAAATTAATTCCACTAATTGCAAAAGAGAATTAATTTTAAAAGGATTTAATAATAAGCAAACAATAACAATATTTCCAAAAAATATAGTTGAGAAATATTCTAACAAAAAAAATTTAATTTTTTCAATAACAACTCAAGAAAATAATTTGCAATATTTGAAAAATCAATCTTTTAATTTGAATTTTACAAATCCAAATTCAACGGATGAATATACAGAATGTTCTGCGCTTTGTAATATTAATGAAGAAAATAATATCAAATGTAATTCTTCTTCATTAAAATCAAATAATGAAACTGATATAAAGATAGCATCAAATCCCAATCATTTAATATTAACAAATACAAATTATACTTATTATTTTTCTAAATTCACTAATTTAAGAACATATACAATAAAGACAAGTAAACTCAGAAAAATTGGTATTAAAGAAAATTCATATTATAATTTTAATATTTTAAATTGCAAATCTCCCTTAATCCCAGAAATAAAAAACATTACTTTGAATATAACTATTAACGAAACAGAGGAAAGAACCGCGGAATGTGTATTACAAAATAAAACGAGTTATGCAATGGAATGCTTCATTTTAAATGAAACATATAATCCTTATGATATAATATTTCACCAAAACACATTTAAAATAGATACTTCAATATTTAATCCTGATTCTGTCTTTTTAACTAATTTCATAGGGAAAAGAACTGTAACAATAAAACCTGGAAATTTAAATAGAGGAAAATGCAATATATTACCCAATAATACTTCGATTTATAATTTTACTATAACAGAAAATGAGCATCAGTATAATGTTAGTAAGGTTATTGATTTCAATTTTACCCTTAAATTTAACCGAAACCAAAGAAATGTTTCATGTTCTATGAACTTATCAGGAGTTGATGATACTATTTATTGTTCTCTAGAAGGTGATTGTCCAGATACTTTCCAAATATTAAGAGATCCTGGTCCGTTATATTATTTAGATGATTATATAACTTTCTACCTTGAAGAATATGCAAAGAAAGAAATAATTAATATAAAAATGAATTCAGGAGGAAAAATATTAAAAAATTTCAGTGAAAATAATTATAATTTCATTATTACTAATAATTCCGTTGAAGGACGTTCCAAAATTTCTGAAGATTTTTATTTTGATTTAAATATAACTAATGGAAATACTTTAGCTAATTGTTTATTACCTAAAGATGCTGAATTAGAATTTAATATATCTTGCGCAATAAAAAATAATGATTCTTCTTTTGATGTTAATGATGAAATTGAAATATTGGAAGAGCCTTTTAGTGAATCATATTATTTTATTGGATATAAAAATAAAAAAACTTTGACTTTGAATGCAGGAAGTTTAATTAAAAATAATGAAGATGATAGGAAATTTTATATTATAGATAATCATTTCCTTGGTAATACTGAAGAATTTAAAGAAAATGAATTCAATATTAATTTAGATATAAAATACTCTGAAAGTATAATAAATAAGACAAATTGTATTTTTAATATGAATTATTTAAACTATAATAATGATATTAATATTAGTTGTTTATTACCTGAAAATATTGAAAAAATTAAATATATATCTGTACTAAATAATCCAGAAGGAACACTATTAAATGAAAATACAACTTTGAATTATTATAATTTCAATAAATTGAATCTTTATACTTTAATCCTCGGTGATATTATAAAGGGTGAATGCGACCAAAACAATTATATATATTACTTTTATAATACATCTCTTTCTTCAAATTCAAGCATTAATATTCCTTTGAATATATATATTCATATAAATAATGACCCGCATACTTCAAATTGTGAAATTGAGCTAAATAAATTTTTATTTAATATGAAATGTCAAATAGAAGAATTTTGCCCTTCTAATAATTATGAGATAAGTTATGACATAGATGACTTTTATCAAAGCCATAATTTCATAACTATATATATCGATAATTATCAAATTACCACAACAACATTAAAAGCAGGATATCTAATAAAAGAATCATGTGATGATAATTTTTATAATTTTTCGATCAAAAATAATGAATTAACAGGAAATACTTCTTTAAATATAGAAGGTGTATTTAATTTAAAATTAAAAGAATTTGAAAATAATGCTATTTGCCAAATAAAAAGAATTGGTGATATTATTATTAGTTGCAGAGTTGAATACAAAAATAATGATAATGAATATTGTTCAAATTTGAATAAAGATATAAATATAGAAAAAATAATATATAAAGAATATACCTACATTTTAATAAATGGTAATCCATTGCATTTCTATCTTTTTGAAAATTTAAGTACATATACTATAGAAGCTGGAGATTTAATTAGAGGAGATTATCAAGAAAAAAAATACAAATTTAAAATAATAGATTCTTTAATATATAATAATTTATCAAACAAAGAAAATATTAATTTTGATTTAATGCTTTCTCAACCTAAAGAATTAAATGCTACATGTATGCTTCCTACTAATTTAACAATAAATAATAAATTTAATATAAGTTGTGAATTTGATTATATTACTGGAATAGATTCATATAAGGATGAAATATTAAGAATAAAAACAAATCCCAATGATATCATAAATAATACTTTGAATTTTAAAAATTTCACTGATAAAACTACTATGATTGAAGTTAATGCAGGAAATATGAGTAAATTGACATATGATCAAGAAATTCAAACATATTTTTTTATATTCGAAAATTCAAATATTTCTTCTCCAATAACTAGAAATATTTCATTTAATTTAAGTTTAGAAATTGATACATCTAAAAAACAAGCAAATTGCATATTAGATTATGAACAATTAAATATATATTGTAAAATAGAAAATATCGAATCAGAAAATATTAATATAAATATTACACAAAATTCAATATATGATATGTATACAATCCCAGAAAAAATTATATTTTTAACTAATTTCCAGAATAAACAAATAAATACTTTAATTGCAGGAAAAATTGAAAAAGGTTCATGTGAAGATTGTATATATTCTTTTTATATCAGAGATTCTCAATTACAAAATAATTTCAATAAGGAATTCAATCTTGAATTAAAAGAACCAAATCAAACTGCATATTGCTATATATATATTTTTAATTCAATCAATAAATTATGTGATATAAAATGTTCTTTTGATGAAAAATCATACTGTGAAAAGGAAGGAAAAGATTTAATTATCGACAATAAAGAACCTGATCCTCTAAGAATTGATGATTATATGATAGTATATTTTGAAAAATTTAAAGGACAAAATACAATTGAATATGAAATAAAAGTAGGAAATTTATTGAAATCTGACATTGATTCAGAAAAATGTTTATATTATTTTAAATTTGATAATAAGCCTTTTGAATTTCCTAATTTCAAAGAAGATATAATATTTAAATATAATATGTCTTTTAACAATTCGCAAGTAACTGCAAGTTGTAAATTATCGGAAAAAAATGACTATTTTGAATTTGGGGAAATAGATATTAAAACTGTTGATTTAAATTGTTATTTCCCTTTAGATCAAGAAACATGTGAAAGAACTGATTTATACAATTATGATTTATATATAGGTGAAGGTATTAATAATCAAAAAATAGTGGTTAATTCAACTCAAGAAATGAACTTGGTTGGATTTGATAAAAAAGAAACTTTGACCTTATTAGGAAATAATATAATAGATAAATATCAAGAGAATAATAAGACATATTTCATTATTGCTTTTAAATCGTCAAAAGAAATATCTGATAATACTATATTTAATTTTATTTTTTCGAAAAATGATGATAATAATATTTATAAATCTAATTGCTCATTTAATATTGAATCGCAAAACATTATTTGTGAAGATATTGATAATAAATTAACCTTTGATGATGATATTATAATCAATTCAACTCCAAAATATATTACTTTAAATAATCAAACCTTATATTTCCTTAATTTTGAAAATAAAAGGACTTATACAATAAAAGCCGGCTTAATAGAAAAATCACAGTGTACTGAAGATTATTATTATAAATTTAATCTTATCAAAACATCTTCTAAATATATCCCTAATGAAACAGATATTGAAATTTCTGTATTAATTAATGACTCTATGAATGTTAAAGCTATTTGCACAGTGAAAAATTCAGATAATTATAATATGAGTTGTATTATCAATGATAATATTTGTCCTTCAAATATTATATTAAATAATGATGGAATTAAACCTAATGAAGAATTGTTTTATCCTAATACAACCTTTTTCAATGATTTTAATAATAAAAGAACGATAACAATAAAACCTGGAAAAATCCAAAAGGGTAAATGTGATAATTCATCTTCTAATTATAATTTCACTATTATTCAAAATGATTTCGATTATAAAATTGATTCGGTTATTAATTTTAATTTAATCACATATTTAAATAGTAAACAATATACCTCATATTGTTCTATTAATTTGGAAAATGAAGAAAATATTATTAATTGTATGATAAATACTTGCCCTAGCACTGAATATGATTTATTGATTGCATCAAATCCTGATCCAGATTATGAAACTTTATATCCAAATTCGATTTTCTTTGAAGATTTTATAAATAAGAATACTACAACAATAATCATGTCTAAATCGGGTATGATAATAAAACAGGAAAATGGATTTATTTTAACTAATAATTATATAAATGAAAATGATATTATATATAACCAATTTAAAATATCTATTAAAGTCAAAATTTCTGAAGAAGGAAAAGAAGCAACCTGTATAATACCATCAGTTAAAGATAATAAAACATTTAATATTAACTGTAGTATTATTAGTTATTCTGTAGAAAATGAAATAGTAATTTTAGAAGAACCAGAAAATGAAAACTTTTACTTTTATGGATATAAAAATAAAAGAACTTTGACATTAAAAGCTGGAACTTTATATAAAGAAGAAAATAATAATCAATTTTATATCAAAAATAGTACTTTTACAGGAGAATATCCATTAATAGAAAAATTTGAATTTATTTTAAGTACTAAATATAATAATAATTTAGAAAAAAATGCTTTATGTTCTTTTAAAACAACAGAAGGTATAATTGACTCTAAAATCCAAATTAATTGCACAACAACAATATCAGAAATTGAAATACAAACAATTTCATTATTAAGTAATCCTAATTACATTTTATTGAATGATAATATAACATTATATTTCACAAATTTCCAAAATTTGAATCTTTATACATTGATTCCAGGTAATATAATAAAAGGCCAATATGATTCAAATTCATTTACTTTTAACCTCATTAATTCTTCCTTATCGCATACTTTATCTCAATCAATATCCTTAAATATACCAATAATAATTAATGATAAAAATAAAAATGAAAGTATATGCTCAATACCTAAAGATACCACCTATTTTAATATGTCCTGTCAAATAAATAATTATTGCCCAAATGATATTAATCTAGATCTTAAAATTGAATCAAGCCAAATATCTAATATGACCATAATAAGTCCTGATACTTTATATATTAAAATTCCTACAGAAAAACAAACTTCCACATTAAATGTCGGATATCTCCAAAAAATTAATTGCTCAGAAGGAATTTATTATTTCAGCACAAACGGAAATATTTTTACAGGAAAAAATTTAGGTGATGTTAACAGTGAATTTGAATTAAAATTGACTCAATTTGATGAGATAGCAAGTTGTGGATTATATTCAGTAAATATAAAATGTATGATTGATTTAGGAATTGATAATGAATATTGTAAAAATATAAACAAAGATATAAAAGTAGAGAAATTAAATAGTGATAATAATTATATAATGATAGGGAGTGATAATAATATTCTTCATTTTTATGGTTTAGAAAATTTAGAAACTTTTACTATTATGGGAGGAGAATTAAATCAAGAATCTTATAATAATAAAATATATTCATTTTATTTGAATAATTCTTTTGCATATAATAAAATATCTACGACTAATAATGTATTTTCTTTATTACTTAATAAACCCATTAAAACAAATGTGAATTGTTCTTTACCTTTAGAAATATCAAAAGAAGAATATTTCGATATTAATTGTTTAATAAATGGAGACATAAATAATTATATTATTCAAACAAGTAATGAGGAACCAAAAGATATTAAATATAATAATCAAGTTATTAATTTTAAAGAATTTGTGAATAAAAATACATTAGTTACAATAAAAGCTGGTAATTTAAAATTAAATATTAATGGTAATTATAAATATGATTTAAATTTCACCAATTCAACTATTGATTATAATTTAACTTCAGATATTTCTTTTATTATCCCTATAAAATTAAATGATATTCAAAAAAATGCAACTTGCCATTTCTATAAAGATAAAATTGATATTATATGTGATTTTGATAACACTGAAAAAGCATATATTAGACATTTAATTATATTAAAGGACTCTTATAATAATACCAATACGATTAAAGGGAAAACAACAACATTTAATACTTTTGTTAATAAAGAAATAAATTCTTTCATAGCCGGCCAAATAGAAAAAGGAACTTGTGATACTGATGGAAATTACACTTTTTATTTCAGAAATTGCTCATCTGAAAACAATTATATAAATTATAAATTTAGTCTTGAATTGAGCCATCAAAATTCACTTTCTTATTGTTCTATTATTCAAAATAAAATAATATCATCATTATATGATGTTAAATGCACTCTTAAAGGAGAATATACATGTTTTAATGAAACTGGAATTGATTTCACTGTTGATTCTCATGAACCGGAAGCTCATATAATAAACAATACTAATATTTTATACTATTTCAATTTTTCAAGACAATCAACCATAGATAAAACTATAAGATATTATCTAGAGGGAGGAATATTATCAAAAAAATCAGTTGAAAAAAATGGAGATAATGTTATATATACTTTTAATATTGAAGATTGTTCTCTTGATAGGCCTTTTAATAATAATTATGATTTTAATATTAAAATAAATCTAGATATTTATGATGATTATCTAAATAAAAATTCCGAAGTAAATGCAACATGTTCAATACCAAAAAACACAAACGGTACAAATATAATAATTGAATGTTCATTTAATTTAAATGATTTATCTTATTATACAACTGAAGGAAATTATGATATTGTAATCACGGAAGGAGATCAAAGAATTGATATAAATAATGATAGTATTTTATTTATTTCAAATTTAAATGATTTAAAAACAGTGACTATATATGGGTGCCAAATTTCAAAAGGGCAATGTGGAGGTAATAATAAATATACTTATACATTTTCTTCTTGTACAATTCCTAAATATATATCTATAGATAGTAGTTTCGAATTTTCTCTAAAAGAAAAGAATGGACAAAATTCAAAGTGTAAAATAAATTCAACTCAAATTGAATGTGAAATTGAAGAGTATTCTGTATGTGAAAATAATAATGATATAGTAATAGGAAATAATGAGGCTGTTATTAATTATACAAAATATTCTTCATATAAAAATCTAGATATTATCGGTTTAAAAAACCTTTATACAACGACTTTAAATGGAGGGACTATTGATTTAGGTATATGTCAATCAAATAATTTTGTTTTTTATTTCAATAATACGAAATTAACAAATAAAATCACTGAAGATCTATATTTTAATTTATCCATAATACAGCCTTTAAAAACAATGGCTTCATGCACTATAGAAAAAGAAAAAGAAAATTTCGATTTAAAATGTATAATTAAAGGTGAAAAAGAATGTCCTATAAGTGATCCTACTTCATTAAAAATTGAAGAAATTACAACAGAAAAACATTCAGGTTTAATTAAACCAAACGCTCTTTACATAAATAACTTCATTAATACTAATGTTATAAATCTTAATGCAGGCTCTATATCAAAAGGACAATGCAATGATAATATTTATGAATTCTATTTTATTGATTCTTATTTAACTGGAGATTTAAAAGGAGGATTTACCAAAGATATCTATTTCATCCTTAATTTGAAGTATCCTGATATATTAAAAGCTTATTGCATTTTACCTAAAAATACAATCAATAATACTAATTTCGATTTAAAATGTTATATAGAAGGAAATAATAAATGCCCAATGTTTTACTATACTTATATAGAAATAGAGGAAAATGATCCAAGTATTGATAAAAATATAATTTCTCCTAATATATTAAATTATAAAGGATTTAAAAGCAAAAAAATAACCTTTGAACATTATTATTTGGAAATACAAAATATTACATGGGAATGTATAGAAGACAGTTATAATTTTAATTTAAGTACTAAATTTTTGGTTAATGTTACACAAAATGAAAATTTTAATATAAATATAACTGCTGATTCAAATCAAAAATTATTATATAATTGTAATTTCTCCTCTGAGAATAAATCAGGAAAATTAGGATCAATATATTGCTCAATTAATGAAAAAACTTTGTTACAAAATATCAACTTAACTTTAAATTTTGAAATAATTAATTTAAATGAAAGAAACATATATATAATAAATAATTCAAGCAATAAAACATTCACTAATAATGATGTTAAATGTCCCTACTTTTATTTCCAAAATGAATCTTCCATTCAACCAAGCATAAATACAACAGATAAATCAATGTCGTTCTCATTGAAAATAGAAACATCTTTAAATAATCAAGAAATTAAAGTATATGATAGCAAAAATAAAACCAAAGATAAATTAACTCTAAAATTAAAACCATCAACTAATCTAAAATATTTATATAGATTTTTATACTTATCAGCAGAAACAGGATATGATTCTGAATGCAAATTACCAAAAAATACAAATATTTCTTCGCAAATTAATTGCACAGGGTATAATATAACAGATACAAAATCTAAATCTTTTGTAACTGAATCAAGTGACCAGATTTATATAGGAAAATATAAATTTGACATTAATAGTAATACAGTTAAAAATCCATACGAAAAAAATGATGATGGTGGAAATAATGATAATGATAATAATAAAGAAAGCAGTAATTCAATATCAACTGCGGGTAAAGTGGTATTAATTATTTTTATTATTTTAGTTTTCGTTGCCATAATATTGGCTTTGCTGTATTATTTCTGTTTCTACAGAAAACAAAATAGAGAATCTCAAACTGGTAGCTCTATTAAAAGTGAAAGTAAAAATAATCAAAGTATACATTCAAATGTCAGTCAGAATAAAAGCGTGAATCAAAGTAATTCTAGTCAAAGGAATGATAATTCAAAAAGCTCTAGAAAAAGGCTTGTTAATCCTAACGAGCCAACTTTTGAATATGATTAAATTATTGAATAAAATTTAGTTAATTTTATTATTAATTAAAAATAAATATGTGATTAGAATTTTATTTTAAAATAATAATTTTTAGTTTTTAATTGAAATTTATTATGGGGATTGGGGATTGGGGATTGGGGATTGGGGATTGGGGATTGGG
>NBJL03001081.1:0-12495 GCA_002087855.3 Entodinium caudatum | reverse complement strand
TAATAATAACAGTTTTGATCTAAATGAAGATGAAAAAATTCAATTATTTATTTTTTTGATTAAAACTTCTAATAAGAATAACAGAAATTTTTTATCGGAAATAATTAATTCAAACTCTGCCGATGAATATTTTAAAATAATTTTAAATGATTTAAATAATAGAAACATTATAATGAAGCAAATTAAATTTAATAAAGAAAAAGAACTTTTTGATTTTCAGAAATTGTTATTAGGAGTCTCTTCTTCATTTCAAGAAATTAAACTAATAATGAAACTTTCTCAAAATTTGACTAAATCCCTAAAATTTTTAATTCAAAATTTTGAAATGATTAATAACATTTTACAAAATGATAGAAACTATAAAATAGGTACTGACAATTTTCTGGACTTTTCAGATTTAAATAAAGACGATAAAATTGATGATATATATCAATTAATTCCTGAATTAAAGAGAATTAATAATATTAATGAATTTAAACAAATAATTAATTTAGAAAAATTATGCGACATTTTAATTAATTTTTATATGAATAAGTCCTTAAAAGAATTTTCTGAGTTAAAAAAAATAGTAGATGCTTTAAAATCAGAAAATTTGATTGATATAAAAAAGGAAGAATATTACTATAAAAGATTGCATGATAAAGGAATCAAATTAATAAAAAATAAAACTATGAAAATTGAAGATATAATGACTTTTATCTATGAACTTGATATATTTTATTACGATTCCAGATTTACAAAAAGTCCTTTGAGAGACCCTGCTATTTTTAAATTTATTGACATAACAAATAAAGATAAAAATTACCATATGAATATTAAACATTTAAGGAAAAATAAAATATGGGATTTATTCAAAGAATCAACTGAGGAAGTTAAAAATAATTTTTATAATTCATTTTTGGATCAAATTAATTCAATTATTGATTTCAAAAATATTTTTGAATTATTTCCAAATAATGCAATAGAGATAATCTTTTTGAATTTAATCTCAATAAAATTAAATGAATTTACACCTACAATTATGAAAGAAAAAACGGATAATTATGAAATAGCTTTTGATATATTGAATAATTATTTTGAATGTTGTGATATAAATAATATAAAAGATAAAACTTTTGACATAAATAATTTTGATTATAATTTTGCATCTAAATTTTATTTTTATCTTTTAAATAAAAATGAAGACAATGCAATAAATAGACTTAAAAATGAAATTATTGTATTTTTTTTCGAACAAAATAAAAGTCAACTTAATGCTGATTTAATAATAGAATTATTATTATCTTCGACAAATAAATATTTTTGTATAGATGTACTTAATAAAATGGATTCATATGTTCTTAAAGAAATTGATTTTTATAAAAAGGAAACAGATTTAAACTTTGAAATATTTAAATTATTTTTTGAAAAATGTTCTAAATTATTTAATAATAAAGAAATTGTCAAAGGAATATATTTATCAAAAACAATAAAAATAAAAAGTGAAATAAAAAAAGAATTAACTCAAAATAGAGTTAATTATGAATTACTAAATAATTTAATAGATGATGATACTTCTTTCTATTATAAAATTCTTGTAATCTTCGATAATGATAAAACTAGTTCAAAACATGTTTATAATGCGTTAAAAGAAAATTTGGATAAATGTAAAAATAAATTTAGTAAATTTGAATTAATTGAAGATTATTATAATGCATTTTTTAAAATATCTAAAAGAGAAATAATAGAAAAAATAAGATCTAAATTAGAACTATTAAAAAGCAGTACTATAGAAGAAATATTAAATACAGAAAAAACTAATTTCATTGATGATGAGGATTTTGATTATAATATAGCAATCAAAGAAAGCCAAAATATAAGATATAAAAATTCTTTATTTTTTATGTCTATATATAACCAAAAATATAATTCTGAAATTATATATTACAATGAAAGCACAATATTTAATGAATCGAAAAGCATTTTTACAAAAACAATGACAAAAATAATTAATATAAAAGAAACTAATGAATCCTTTTATGAAATCCCATATATTAATGAGATAATGAAAGTGATAAAAGATAAAAATAATAATTTACAAAATGAAATTGAATTTTTATATGAAGAATTCTCTGAATTAAATAAAGAAAATTATATACAAAATGATTTATTAGAAGATTTAATTAATTTTACTAATAAAGAAAATATTAAAAAATTATTGTCCGGGATTTATTCGTTTAATAAATCATTTTGTCAATTAATGAATTTTAAAAAAACAGAATTTATGACAAATATATCGGTGCATCTGAAGAAGTTATATTCAGATTTAGTCACTGGAGATGATATTAAAGAAGCTAATTCTTTTTTATTTAAACTTAAATTTAATATTAATGAAGAAACTTCGTTAATGGCTTTTTTTAATAATTTTCTAGGCAAAGAAGGTTCAATTAAATTTATTAAAGTTATAAAGGAATCAAATTTAGAAATTAGAAATTTAAATGAGTTCATAGATGAAAATGAAAATTCCCAATTACAAATTACAGATATCGATAATTTAATAGATGTATATACATTTTTCAGAAAAATTATTGAAAACAAAGAAATAAAAACAGATGAAGATTTTCATAATGTTTTTACAACCAAATTTGAAAAGGATAAAAATATAGGAATTAAACTTATGGGATATTTAAATTCTTATGGAGAAATATATCAATTATATCAATTATATGATGAAAACTCAGAAATGACAACTCAAAAAATAACCAAAATATTGCAAAATTCATTTTTGGAAATATATAAAGCAGAAAATGAAAATGATTATTTCACTTATAAAATACAATATATGAATAATAAAAACATAAAAACTGAAATTAATTCAAGCGAAATAGATGAATTAAAAAATAAAATATTAATATCATCTGGTTCAAGAAATTCGAATCTTTTACTCAAGCAGAGCAAAAATGAAATTATAAGCAAAGAAGAATTAACTAAAAAATTTGTTGAATTAATAGAAAATATCCAACATTTAACCAAAATTTTGAATCAATTGATTGAATCTGGATATCCATATATCAATAATTTAGAATTACAAATAAAAGATTCTGAAGCTTTTGAAAAAGAAAATCAGGAAAAAAATTTGAAAAAAATAATGGAAATATATAATGATACAGATATCAAATATAAAAAATTAATAAGTGAAAGATATGAAAAATATCCATTACTGAGACTTTTTTATGGCAAAAATTTTTTACAAATATACAGGAAGATTAGACACCCTAAAGAATCAAGTATTGCTTCTTTAATAAATTCAATGGCATTAAATAAAATTAAAAATAATATTAAGTTTCAATATAATGAGGAAAAAAATAATATTGACAATATAAATTTTTATTTGGAGTTATTATTTCAAGAGAATAATTGCAATTTAGAGCAAATTTATAAACAAAATAAAATTTTGGAAAACATTGGCTTAAATCCTGGATTATATAAATTAGAGAAAAAATTCAAAAATAGCGAATTAAATATTAATATACTGAATTTATTTATTAATTTAACAGGTGAAGCTCCCATTAAAAATACTTTACACATTTGCAACGAAGAAACAACTTTTGAAGAAATAAAAGCTTTCTTTTATAGAGCAATTTTTTGTGAATATAATTCCTTATTTTTAATTTCAAATTTAGAATGTCTACAAATTTCTGAGACGCAAGAAATAATTAAATTATTAAACACATTAATTTACACCAATAAAGACAAAGAAATAAATGCTGTATTAATAATTATATATGAAAAAGAAGATTCTGGCTTAAGTAGAGATATTAATAAAATAATTCAAGATAAATATATTATTAATACTAAATTTTTAGAAGAACCAAAAAATCAAATTAACTTATTTAATGATATTGAATTGTACACTTCGAAATTTGCTGGATATGGAAAAACAACAGAAATTAAATACAAAGTAAAAGAGAACAGAGGAGAATATCATTATCTCCCCATTGGAGGAACTTTATCAAGAGAATTTGTGATAAATAACCTTGAAAAGCTTGATTTGAAAAATGGTGATAATATTTATATGCATATAGATTTATCCGAAGCAGATAATGATAAGTTGATGAATGAAATGCTAATGAAATTAATAATTTTGAGATATCTTGATTCAAAAGATAAAATTTATTATTTAGGTACTGATGCTCATATAATAATAGAAATCCCAAAAGGATTCCATGATTTCGAAGAAAAATATAAAATTTTAAAATTATTTCAAAAAACTTGTATTAATAAATTGAATAAGTTAAGACTCGAAGAAAATGCCAAGTATATTAAAGATTCCCCAATATCAATAGTAGCTGAAACTTTATATTTATTTAATAGAGGAAATTACTCGGATAATATCGATTTAGAAAGTCCAATTAGGAAAAGTGCTAGAGAATGCGAAAAAATTATAAATGAATCTTTTAAATCTTTTGATGTAGATTATAAAAATTATTATCAAAAAATGAATATCATCAAAATTTTATCACTTCAATTCAAAAAATTACATCAATCTATTTTTCTTAATTTGAAATTCAACGATGGCGTTGAAAGAAAAAAAATAATCAAAAATGCAAGAATGACAATGATGCAAAATTTTATTTCTTTATCTAAAATTTTCAGTCGTTCTCCCTATGATTCAATAATTGGTGAACAAAAAATTGTGTTGAAAAAATTAGAAAGATATGAAGAGAATGAAATCATGGAAGATGCAATTGATTCTTTGGCTAATAATAAAAATGAAGTATTTAGCTTTAAACAAATAGATCCAAGTTTGGTTTTTTTTAATAAAGATGGACAGTCACTAAGTATTATTTCGAATTCTAAAAAAAATGAAGAAGAATATCAAAATTTAAAAGCCTTATGGAACTCACAAAAAAGGCTAAATCAAAAAAATAACGAAGAATTAGTTAATTACCTAGGTTTAAATCATGAAGAATTTTTAGAAGAAATAATAAAGCTTTTTTCTTTGGATAATAGAAAACCAGAAGATTTAAAGCAATTTTGTGAAAAACATGGAAATTATATCTTCGTTTCAGATAACTATATTAAAATGGTTAGAATTCTATTAAATATCGAAGCTAGAATTCCTGTTATACTCATGGGAGAAACTGGTGTTGGGAAAACAAAACTTTTAGAAGTGTTGTCAGAGCTTTATGGGAATGGTTCTTGCATTTGGAAAACTTTACAAATACATGCAGGTATAACAGATCAAGAAATTGTTGACTTTATAGATAAGATTACATATGAAGAAGATATTCCAAAGAATAAAAATAAATTAATATGGGTTTTCTTAGATGAAATCAATACATGTAATTCCTTAGGATTAATTACTGAAATTATGTGTAATCATACTTATTTAGGAAAAAAAATAAGTGATAATTTCGTTTTCATTGGAGCTTGTAATCCTTATAGAAAAATAACAAAAAAAATGAAGGAAAGTGGCTTAGTTTATTATAATATGAATGAAAAAAATAAATTAAATAATTTAGTTTATACAGTAAATCCTTTGCCTCATTCTTTATTGAATTTTGTGTTTGATTTTGGAAATTTGCAAACAGAAGACGAAAAAAAATATATCACTAATACAATCCAATCAATGATATCAGAATTAGAAAATAAAGGTATAATTGATAAAGACAATCCAAATAAAAAAAAAGTGATTAATACAATGATAGATTCTATAGTTATATGCCATAATTTCATTAGAAATTTATATGATAGATCTTCAGTAAGTATGAGAGAATTAAGAAGATTTGGTGTATTATTTCAAAATTTTATTTCTTATTTCGTGAATTTGAATGATCAAAATAAAAAAATGATTTATAGTTTAAATCTTTCTTTATATTTATGCTATTATTTAAGACTTAATGAAAAAAATGATAGGAATGAATTATCTAAAAAATTAGGAAAATATTTTGATGATGATTTTACAAGAATCCCAGAAATGTTAATGAAAGAAATAACAGAAAAAATGTTAATAGAGAAAAATAGCGGAATAGCCTTAAATAGAGCATTAAGAGAAAATCTTTTTTCAACCTTTATCTGCATAACTAATAAAATCCCTTTAATTATTATAGGAAAGCCTGGAACAAGTAAATCTTTGAGTTTTCAGATATTATATAATACTATGAAAGGGAAATATTCTGAAAATAAATTTTTTAAAGATAAAGGAAAATTATATAGATATTATTACCAAGGTTCTGAAACAAGTACATCTAAAGGAATAGAACAAGTATTTTCAAAAGCGTTAAAAGCTCAAATGAAAAATAAGGATAAAAATATAATTACTTTGGTATTTTTTGATGAAATGGGCCTCGCTGAACGTTCAAGTAACAATCCATTAAAAGTAATGCATTATTTACTTGAAAAGGACGCAGAGAATTCAGTTCCTTTTTTAGGAGTATCAAATTGGAGACTAGATGCTTCAAAAATTAATAGAGTTCTTTGCTTAACTATTTCAGATTATGACTTAGAAGATTTAGAAGAAACTGCAATTTCAATAGCAGAAGCATTAAACAATGAACTAAGTTCTAAATATAAAGAATTTTTTGAAATGTTAGCAAGAGTATATGATAGATATATAAAATCTATTCAAAATGATAAAAATGAATCCGTTAAAAATAAAAATTTTCATGGAAACAGAGATTTTTATAATTTAATAAAAAATTCTTGTAGGGAATTAATCAAAGCAAAAAAAGAAAATAAAGAATTCGAAAAGAAAGAAAAGATTTTATTAACTGAAATAGGCATCAAATGCTTGGAAATTAATTTCGGAGGTTTAGAATATTCAACTAAAAGAATAAAGGAAATATTCAAAAAAGAATTTGGACATAAGTTCAATCCCAAATACGATATAGAAAAAAATTTATCTATAATTGATATTATCAAAAGCAATATTAATGATTCAACAAGAAGGTATTTAATGCTAATTTCTGATGGGAATGATGCTAGTGATATTATTAAATACATTTTAAATAGATTAAAAAAAGAATTTATTGAAATCATAGGAAGTAAATATGAGAATGATTTAATATCTGGGAAATATAGTGAAGAAATACTTAATAAAATAAAATATATAATGGAATCAGATAATATCTTGATATTAAGAGATTTGGATATGATTTATGCTTCATTATATGATATTTTTAATCAAAATTTTACTTGCATGGGCGATAAAAAATTTGCAAGAATTGCTTTTGAATATGCGAAAATATCTTCTGAAATAAATAAAGATTTCAAGATTATAATAATAGTAAACAAAGAAAAAATTGAAGAATTAAAATTAGATCCACCTTTTTTAAACAGATTTGAAAAGCATATAATTAATTTCAGAATGATTTTGAATGAAAAAGATATTAAAATATCAAATAAAATAAATAATTATATTGAAGCAATTTCTGGAAAGGAAAATAAGAAGCTAAATATGAATTTAGAAAAACTTTTAATAAACTGCGAAAGACACAATATAGATGGATTGATATATAAAATAAAGAACGATAAAAATTTAGAAAATGATAATCCCGAATATGAAAATATTATAATTGAAGAAATATTTAAAATCATAGTTCCAACATTTTGTCAAGATATTGTTGCTTATTTAATGACAGATAAAATCACTAATATGAAATTTCATGAAATGAATGAATTAGTGGTTAATTTATATAAAAAATATAGATTTTATAATTTCGATACTTTCTTTGAAAGACTACAATTAAAAAGAAATGTTATTTATACTTTTAGCAAAATAACTGAAGATATATTTAACAAAGAAAAAAATTTAAAAAATAAATTTGGAATTTTTAATAATCAAATGGTAGAAATCGAAAACATTGAATCAATAAAATCAGAAAATAGTTTAGTGTTTTTATTAAAATCTTTCGCTTCTAATAATGACAAAAAAATATTAATATTAAAATTTTCTGAAAAAGAATTTAATCAAATGAATTCAATAAATTATGTAATATCTAATTGCGAAAAAGAAAATGCAATATTAAAAGAAAAATTAATATTTTTCATAGTTTATATGCAAAGGAAATTAAAAAGTCAACAATCAAAAAGCGATAAAGAAATTAAATCGGATTTTATTTCTTTAATAAATGAGGATTATTATCAAATCTTTATTGATAATTTACAAGGAAAAGAAAAATATGATATATTTAATATTTTATCGGAAAAAACAGAAATTTTAGCACAGAAATTTCTCATCGAGTCAAATTATATCGATAATAAAATATATACAATCCTGAATTATTTACACCCAGAAATATTTAATGAAGATAAGGAATTCAATAAAAGAAATTGTAATGATGTAATTGCCCAAGATATAATAATTAATCAAGAATTAAAAAATTTGATTTTAATTAGTTTGGAACAACAAGGAAAAAAAATAAAAGAAATAATAAATGAAGTATTCAGTACTAAAATAATAGAAATAAATGATATTGACTTTTATGAAGTTATAAATAGTAAATTTAATAATTATTTTACAGAATTTCTATTAAATATTATTGTTGATTCTATCAAGAATCAAATACTTTTATCAATATTAAACCAAAAAAATTTGCAAATTCTTTTACAAAATGAATATTTAAATAATTTAATAATGAATCAATTTGATAAAGAAACTTTTAGGATTAGCCCTAAACCAAAGCAAATGATAAATTCAAACAAAATTCAATTTTTTAATGGATTTATTTTACCAAAAAGTAAATCTATTTTAGATAATATCACAAAATATATAAAAGAAGAAATATCAAATAGATATTTAAAAAGCGAAGAAAATATAAGAGAATTAAATTTAAAAAATAAGAATAAAAGAAATATAATTAAAAAATATACCAATGAACTTGATAGAATAAAAGAAAATGTGAAAGTCGAAATTTTTAAAGAACAATATTTTGAAGCAATATTTAACCAAAGTAATATATATTTTAGAGAATTTTTATTCACAGATTATTTGACTTATTTCCTCATGAAATGCTTTGAAAAAGAAGAAAAAAATTATAAAAATAACGAAAAATTAATTAATTTCTTGCAAATAATATTAAAATTAAAATTACAAGGAGGAAACATTTCTTCAGCTAAATTTGATAATACAATTGATGAATTTATTGAAATTATGCTTTTTACTCAAGGGTATTCTAAAGATCTTTTTAATATATTTTTAATTTTTATTGACATTTCAAAATATGTCAATAATTTTGATGGCATTATATCACAAATAATCCAAAAAAATACTATCAAATATGAGATACCTGAAAGAAATGATGAATATATAAAATTGGTTAATTATCACTGGTTTTTAATTGTGGAATCTTTAACAAGGGCAATTCTAATTTATAGTGTAGAATTATTTGTGAATGGCAACGATAAATTTTATGATTATTTTAGATTATTTGGAGCTATAGAAACAAGTTTACAAAAGTTAAATAATAAATATTATTTGAATAGCAAAGAAATATTTAATTTACGTTCAATCCTCAAAATTCAAGAATCATATAAATATAATTATGATAAATTCGAAAATGATTATAAGAATATTGTTAATAATTTACTTAAACAAACTTTATGTTTATATAATAATGATTTCAGAAATTATTATAAGTTAACTTCTGATTTAAAGAAAATATTTGATGCATCATTTCAAGAAAAAAGTGATGAATATATTAATTTACGCTTTTTTACATTTTTCCAACAATATAAGGCTATTTCCGATGAAGAAACAAAAATTAAATTAATCGAAGATTTTTTCAAAAATCCCTTACTAATAAAAAAATCAAAAATTCTTTTAGTAGAAACACTTAAAGATATGCAGCCAGAAATTTCTAAAAATGATGAAGATACATTTTTGAATTTAGAAGAAAATCCTTTGTTATTTAAATACAGAAAGTTATTTACAATATATAATAGTATTGAATCTTTAGAATTTGATGAACTATTATTATTTACATTTGAAAATCAGTGTCAAGCATACTTTCAGGAAATACTTAAAAATTATGAAGGAAAAAATAATAAAGAATTATGTAAAGATTTATTATTGAATAATTCATTAGATAAATTTATAAAAGCTCAGAAATATTTATATGAGCATAAAAGCAAGTTTAATAAATTATTAAAATTTATTTCTATTGCTTATATCAAGACGTATATTCATTTTTATGTTGAAATAAATTATAATTATAAAAAGCTTTTGGATTTTAGCCAAATAAATAGTGTATTAGATGATGAAAATGACAGTAATAAATTAATAAGAAATGTTAGAAACATTTACTTATGGAGAGTTTATTTAAATCAATTCGAAAATTTTGAGCAATTTAAAGGTTTGAATTATAAATCTCATAAAATTCCAATTTTTAAAGAATTATTGGATAAATTATCACAGGAAGATAATACAAACAATAATTATATTTTTACTGAAAGCTTTATAAACCCTATAAAGTTTACTGAAATAAAAATCATAGAGACTGAAATTAGTTCAAATACTAAAAATTTTGAATTTAATTTTGATGAAATTAACCAAAATTTTGATATATTATATTGCGCTTTAGTAAATAAAGCCCTTTCAAATCTATATAGTAATAACAAGAAAACATATATAGAGAAATTGATAAATATATATGCTGCAACTAAACATGGAATAGAATTTAAAAAAGAAGGAGCAATATTATATCAATATTTAATGAATAATGAAATGTTTGAAAAAAATATTGTACAAAAAATTTCAGAGAAACCTTTAACTCAAGAAGAATTTGAAATCTTACTTTATTCTTTCAGATTTGTTTTAAATATTCAAACTAAAGAAAACGAAAACTTTTACTCAAATATATTAAAAGCGAATGCATCTAAATTTATTAGTAATAATTATATTCCAGGAGCTTTCCCTGTTTTGAATGAATATATTAAATCATACAATTCTTTAGAAGTAGCCTTTACTAAAATAGAAAAACTCGGTTATTATATATGTAAAGATTGTGGTTATTTATATTATGTTCCTCCTTGTACATTACCAACAACTGAAGGAAAATGCCCTAATGGCCATGTAATAGGAGGACTTGAAGAACGGTGTAGTAAAAAGGATATAAGAGTATTTCCAAATTTAGAAGCTTTGAGAAGAGGAAGAATAAATAATTCTTTAGTTCCGGTAACTTTAGAAGAATTTAAAAAAAATTATGTGGATAAACATAGACCACAAAGAGCAAAAGGGATTATTCAAGGTTTTAGAGATATTGATTTTGTTAGAAAACAATATTTATCTGATTTAAATATTGTAACATTTAGAACATTAAATTTTATATTATATTCATTTATATTATCAGCATTTATATTAAATAATATTTCAAAAACGGAAACAAATCAGTATTTAGTAGAAAATTTATTTCCTCATACTTTATTTGGTATTATCAAAAAAGGTTGGAAATTATTAAATGAGAATTTAAAAGAAATTGGAATAGAAAGTTCTAAAGTATTTTTTAATATGATTTTTGATAAAATAATGGTCTTTATAAATAATTTAGATTCATGTGATACAATAGAAAAATTAGAAGCTTTTGAAAAAAAAGTAAATGACTTAATTGTTACTCAAATAAGAAAAGCAAAAAAGATGAATCAAGAATACAATAAATTAAATAATGAATTACTTAATTTTAATCCTAATAATATCAAGGAAATAATAATAAATAGTTATGATCCTTCTTTATATAATCAAGAAAAATATCCAGATATACAATATTACTGTGTTTCCAATATTTATAATTTAGAT
This sequence comes from Entodinium caudatum, assembly GCA_002087855.3. Lineage (NCBI taxonomy): Eukaryota > Ciliophora > Litostomatea > Entodiniomorphida > Ophryoscolecidae > Entodinium > Entodinium caudatum. The sequence goes on along the minus strand of NBJL03001081.1, from coordinate 722 downwards.
GTATTTACACAAGCATTTAATTCATTAGGAGAAAATAAAAAGAAATATGCTCTTATAAATTTATTAATAAATAAAGAAGGCGATTCAACAAAAAATGCAATAAATATGAAATATTTAAAATATATTAATAAATTAACAAATTTACTTATCCAAATATATTCATATGAAATAAATAGAGAAGAAGCAAAGGAAAAAAAATTTAAAGATACATTGCCATTTATCATTAAAACATTTAATGAAATAAATAATATAAAAATGACAAAAGAAAAACTCTTAGAAGAATATATAAATCCCTTTTTAGAAAGTTGGAAAATAATAAAAACAAGCGCAGTTCAATATAAATGCAGAATATTACGAGATCTTGAAAGAGGAGAAGAACCTTTAGATATTAAAATAGATAATCCCTTATGCAACTTTTTAGTTGATGATGGGGATAAAGGTGGTGGTATGTTTTTGGCAGCTGCTTATGAAAATTTTATTTCATGGCAAAATCAATTTATAGATTATATAATTACTAATAATAATTTTGGAGGTATTTTAAACAGTTATATATCCCAATTAGAAACTGAGATAAATGTACAAGATGCTGTTGATAGTGAAATTATAAATATTGATGAAAATATATATGATGCTTTAGATAACTTTATTTCTTATTATTCAATGAGAAATATTTTTGATATTAATGGTAAACAAATATATTACAAAAATTATAATGATATTAT
>NBJL03001078.1:0-16410 GCA_002087855.3 Entodinium caudatum | reverse complement strand
AATTTAAAAATATATAAAATAAATGAAGGAAAATATTTCTGTAGAATCAACTAAGGAAGAAATAGCCGATTATTTCCAAAAGACCTTTAAAATATCAAAAAATGTAAAAAATAATTTAATTAAAGAAGATATTTCAGGTGATTTATTACTGGATTTAAATAATGAAGATTTTGAATACTTAGAAATTCCTCTTGGAAGAAAATTAAGAATCAAAAAATATTTAGAAGAAAACTCAGAAAAATTTAAACCAAGAGAATTCCAAGAAAAAATAACGACTAAATCAAATAATGAAACAGTAAAAAATTTTTTTGAAAAATGTCTCAATTTTAAAGGGAGTTTAAATAATTTAGATGGAAAAGGATTAATTGCGTTAGAAGACAACGTAGAAGAAATGAAAAAATTAGGGTTAAATTTAGGCCAAAGAAAAAAATTAAAAAGATATATAAACCATTTTAAATCTTTGAAAGAAGAACCTGAAGAGTATTTTATTTATATCGATGAACAAAGCAGTGATGAAGATGTTAAAAAATTTTTGAAATTTAAATCAAAGCTTTCTGAAGAATCAATAGATGATTTAGGATTAGATGCTCAGAGTTTATTTTTATTAAATGATGAAGAGATTAATAAATCCAAGATAAAAGAGGAGGAAAAAGAAAGATTAAAAAAGTCTTTAATTGAATTAAAAAAAACTGTGGATGAAAAAAGTAATAAAGAAGAAGTTGCTGAATTTCTGAAAATTAAGTTAGGAATTACAGATGATTTAATTGAAAAATTTGACCTAAATGGAGAAAAATTGTTTTCTTTGGAAATTGAAGATATTGATAAATTTGAAGGAATTAGCAAAGAGCAAAAAGATAAATTTAAAAATATTTTAATTGAATTAAAACAAAAGAAAAATACAAATATAAAAAAGGAGGGAGTAAATATTACACATAATAATATACAAACAATTCAAGGGGAAAAAAAAGAATTAATTAATGAAAAAAATCAAGAATTAAATAAAAAAATAAATGATAAATTAAAACAAGAAGAAAATAAGGAAAAAGAAATTCAAGTTTTTAATCAAGAATTATCAAATGAAAAACAAAATCAGAAACCTAACACAGATAAAGAAACTAATCCCCTAGAAGATATAACCCCAAAAAATGAGCAAGGAGAAAACAAAACTAAATTGCAATCTTCATTCACAAAAGAAGAAAAAGAACCAAAATCACAAAAAGAGGAATTAAAATCAGGAAATTCATTATCCAAAGAAAAAGAAGAGCCTAAAAATGAAATAATCACAAAAGGCTCAGAATTATATCAACAAAAATTAGAAATTAAAAAAGAAGCATCCATGAAAAAAACGCCGGATTTAAAACAAAAAAAAGAACCTGAAATAAAAATATCATATGATAGTAACAAGGAAGAAATTGCAAATTTTTTAAGAATTAAATTAGGCTTTAATAAAGACATAATTCAAAAATTAAATTTGGATGGAAAAACTTTATTTATATTAGACGAAAATGATATAAATGATTTTGAAGAAATCAACAAAAAACAAAAAAGTAATTTAATTTCAATTTTGAAAGAAATAAATATTAAAATAACAGAACAAAGTAATTCAGATGAAGTTGCCAAATTTTTAAAAACAACATTAGATTTTGACAATAATTCAATTGAAGAATTGGATTTAACAGGGAAAAAATTACTTGCATTGACAGATGAAGATATTCATAAGATGAAACAATTATCAAAAAAAGAAAAAGAAAGATTAAAATATTATTTAAATATAATGAATATAAATATAACTCAAACTAGTGATAAAAATGATGTTTTTTTATTTTTGAAAATACAGTTAAAATTTAGTTACAAATCCATAAAAGATTTAAATATAGATGGTGAAAACCTATTTTTATTAGACGAAGATGAAATAGATGCAATGTATAAAATAAAAAAAGAAGAATTAATAAATTTAAAACAATTTTTAAAAAAAGTGAAAAAGACAAAAGATGGTATTCAAATAATGAACCAAAAATCAAAATATAATATATTTTTCCCTTTATGCATTAGAGAAAGTTATAAAAATGATATAATTATTAAAACTTATGACAAAACCGGATATTATCAGAAAACACTTATAGAAAATGATATTATTCATTTTGTGGATTATACTACAACAAAAGATGAAAAAATAAAATTCTATATTTTACATGCTCATTCAAATAAAAAAATTAGTCATTTACAAATTATAATTAAAGATAAAAATAAAAGAACAGAAAATGAAAGCGGATTTGAAATCAGAAAAAATAGTGAAATATATTTTTTAATTGATTATTTATCTTTCGGTTATAAAAAACCATATTTTATTATAAGTATACCGATAAGATTCTTGATTAAAGATTATTTGTCCTATTTTTTCAATGAAGAAAATAATAATATCGAAAAAAAATTTAAAAATTACTTATTAAAAGCTTTGATTAATAAATTTGGGCAATTTAGTCAACTTGAATTAAATCCGCAATTAATTTTAAAATTTACCAAATTATGTTATGAATATAAATTAGAACCTGAAAAAATTGAATCTTTGGAAATACAGAAAATTAATGGTGAAGGAAAAGACATAATTTTAGATAAAAAATATTATGTTTCTGATGAAGATATTGGCAAATTAATCAAAAAAAATAAAAAAAATAAATTATTTAATTTATTAATGCAAATATATGCAAAATATGATATGAATTATTTATTACAATTAATGAATTCTAAAAACGGGAAAGATTACTCAAGAATAGTATTGGATTTATTAAATGGGAAAATTAAATTTGAAGATTTAAAATTCGAAAATAATGAGAATATTATTATTTTTCAAAAAAAATTACTTGGAGTATCAAATTCAAAAGAAGAAATAAATGATATCATTAATATGTCAAAAGGACTTTTAACTAAATTAAATTTTATTAAAGAAAATTTTCAAAATATTATAGCAATTATAAAAGATAGTCAACCTATTCTTTATCGATGGAATATTAATTATATATTAGACTTAGATGAGTCTGTCATTGATGGTGATATAGATATTATTTGTAAGACAATATCCGATATTATTGTTTTAACTAAAGAAAAAAATATACAAATTCTTTATTATGATATTATATTTAAAAATATGGTAGATATTTATTATTATAAAAATTTGGATGAATTTTGCAAATTACATAATGTTATTGAAATTCTTAAAAAAGAAAGAATAGAACAAAAAATTGTTGAAGATTTTTATTATAAAGTTCATAGTAAAGGAATGTCTTTGATTAAAAATAAATTATTAAATTTAGAAGAAATATTAGATTTTATTAAGTTTAAAGATATTTATTATTTTTCTAATAATTATTCATTAAGTAATTTTAGAGACCCAGAAATATTTAAATATATTAATATAACTGATGTCGATATTAATTATTTAAAAAAAATTGAATTAAATATATGGGATATATTTAATGATTCTCCCCGCAAAAAAAGTATATTTTATCAAATAATAATAGGCCAAATGAAAAAGATAATTGATTTTAAAAGCATTTTTGGTATATTTCCAATAGATTCATTCGATAAAGAATTTACCTTTTTAATAAATGGAAAAATAAATGAATTTTTTTATTTAGGAATAAATGAAAAAGAAGATAATTATAATACTTTATTTGAAATATTAGATAATTGGATTATTGTAAATGTAAAATTAGGATTAAAAATGGATTATGTAATAAATACAATACAAAATAATAATAACGATCTTATTACTTCTAAATATTATTTTCATTTATTAAAATCTGAGAAAATGCGAAATTATGCGAATATATTTCAAAGTTCTATATTAAATTTTTTCTTAGATCAAAATAGGAGAGGAAATAATAGTGCAGAAACAATAATATCTTTACTATTAGTAGCACCTAATAATAATTTTTTGATATTTTTTTTGAATAAATTAGAAAAACAAATTTTAACAGAGAATGAATTTTATCAAAAAGAAGAAACATACAATTTCACTTTATTTAAATTATTTTATGAAAAATGTTCAGATTTAATAAAAAATCCTGAAATTTCAAATTGTAATTATTTATACAACACTATTTTAATAAAAAATAAAATATATAATGATTTACAAAATAATCAAGTTCCATATAATAAAATGAATAATTTGGTATCAGAAGATTTTTTTTATAAAAAAATAATAGTAATAACTGATAATAATAAAGAAGAAGCAGATAAAATATTTAATAAGATTAAAGAAAATATGATTATATGCGATAAATTATTTGATGAATTAGAAATAATAAAAGATTATTATAATGCCTTTTATAGTACTTCAAAAGAAAAAATAATAGATTTAATAAGGAAAAAATTAGACGAATTAAAAAATAAAAATATATCAGAAATTATAAATAAAGGAAATAACATTTTCGAAGAAAATTCTGGATTTAATTTTGAAGAAGCTAAAGAAGAAAGCAAAAATATAAAATATAAATCATCTAAATTTTTTATGTGTATATATAATAAAAACAAGGATAATATCGGGATAGAATCAGAAGATAAAATATATAAAGATACTTTTAATGACTTCAAAGAAGCTTTAACTAAAATAATTCAACAAAAAGAAACTAAGGAGCCTTTTTATGAAATTAAATGTGTTGATTTAATTATGAACGTTGTTGAAAATCATAATGGTAGTGAAATTCTTAGCGAAATTATATTTATATCTAAAGAATTTGAAAATTTGGGAAAAAAAGATTATATTTTAAATAATTTGCTAGAAGATTTAATTCATTTTTCACAAAAAGAAAAAATTAAAAATATTATACAAGGAATCATTCAACTTATTGAATCCTATCAACATTTATCCCAAATTGAATTTACTGATTTCTTGAATAAATTAAAGGAAATTAACGAAACTTTAATTTCACAAGGTGTATGTGTAGAAGATATTATAAACGCAAAAAATATTCTTATAAAATATGGTTATGATATAAATGAAAAAACACTTTTAATTGATTTTTATGGGAAATTTATTGATCAACAAAAATCTTTGGAATTTTTGAAAACACTTCGTGAAAAAAATTTTGATATACGATATTTAAATGAATTTATTGATGAAAGTGAATCATCTGATTTACAAACTTCAGATATAGATAATTTAATTTATATAAATAACTTCTTTACAAAAATAATAACTAATAAAGAAATAAAAACCGATGAACAATTTTTGAAACAATTCAAAACAGAATTTGAAAAGGATAAAGAAATAGCAATAAAAATGAATGGGTATATTAAAACATATGGAGAAATCGAACAAATATATAAACTATATAATGAAAATCCGGAAATGACTATAGAAAAAATAAATAATTTAATAAAAGATTCCATTGTAGTAATATCCAAGGATGAAAAAATAAATTTATTTACTTTTGAAATACAGTATAAAAAACAAGGAAATCAAGAAACCAAAGCGAATATTAAAGAATTAGATGAATTAAGAAATAAAATATTAATGTCAAGTTCTAATCAAAAATTAAAGGATCAATTCAATAGAGAAAAAATTACTAAAGAATTCGTGAATTTAATAGATAATATTAAACAATTAAATCAAACTTTAAATAGTCTTTTAAAATCAGGATATCCCCATATTCAAAAAATATCAATAAAAGTACAAGATGGTAAAGCCTTTGAAGAAAAAGAAGAAAAAAAAGATTTACAAAAAATAATAGAATATTATAAAGAAATAAATAAAAATTTTAAAAATGATATAAAAGAAGGATATAAGCAATTCCCTATTTTGAGGTTATTTTACGGACAACAATTCTTAACTCTTTATGAAAAAGCAAAAAACGAAAAAAAAAATATAGATATTTCTTTACTAATTAATTCAGTCACTTTAAATAAAATTGAAAATCCGGAAATTGATTACGTATATGATAATAAAAAGAATGAATTAGAAAATATCAATTTTTATTTGGAAAATATTTTTAATAAATATAATATTAATTTAGAAGCTATTTATGAAAAAAATAAAGTTATCCCTGAATTAAATTTAAAGCCTGGATTATATAGGAAAATTAAAATTGGTGATAATAATGATTTAATCGATAATATATTAAATATATATCAAAATATGACAAATAATATTCCTATAATAAATACTTTATTAATTTGCAATGAGGAAACATCTATGGAAAAAATAAGAGCATTTTTATATAGGGCATTATTATGTGAAAGTCCTACTTTATTCGTCATCGCAAATCTTGAATGTTTAGAACTTTTAATCACACAAAATATAATAAGAATATTAAAAATGCTTTATAAATATAAAAAACAGCAGATAAATTCATATTTAATTTTCCTTTACGAGAAAATCGATTCAGGTTTAGTTTTCGATTTAGAAAAAATAATTCCAGAAAGAAATATATTAAATAATACCTTTTTAAAAAGGCCTGAAAAACTTAATGAATTATTCCAACAAGTAGAATTATATTCTTCCAAATATTCAGGGTACGGAAAAACCACTGAAATTATTCATAAAGTCAAAAACTTGAAAGGAGAATATAAATATTTACCAATTGGTGGATGCTTCACACGCGATTTTGTTATAGAAAATATTATAAATTTAAATTTAGATTTAAGAAAAGGGAATAATATATATTTACATTTGGGCTTATCCGAAACAGATAATGATGATTTAATGAACGAAATATTATTTAAATTAATAATTTTGCGTTATTTAGATTCAAATGAAAAAATATTTTATTTAGGATACGATGTTCATATAATTTTAGAAATACCAAATTGCTTCATTGAATTCGATAAAAAATATAAATTACTAAATTTATTCAGAAGAATCCATATCGAAAAATTAAATCCTTTACGCTTTGAAGAAAATGTTGAAATAATATATGAATCACCGATATCAATAGTGGGGGAAGTTTTATATTTATATGATACAAACCAAATCGGAACAAAAAATATAGATTTAACAGCCCAAATAATTAAAACACCGGAACAAATAAAAAAATATGAGCAAATTATTGATAAATATTTTAAAGCGGAAAATCAGAGTTATTATCAAAAAATAAATTTCATAAAAATATTATCAGTTCAATTTAAAAAATTCCTGGGGGATAATAATATATTTTTAAATTACGACATCGCAGTGGATTGCCAAAAAGGTCCAATAATAAAGCAAGCAAGACATTTAGTAATTTCCAATTTTATTAATCTAACTCGAGTTTTTACTTGTTCTCCGTATGATGGAGTATTACTAAGCCAAAATAAGTCTATGGAAATTTTCGGGAAATATAATGGAGAAAAAGCTATTGAAGAAGGTGTTTTAAAATTAGCAGATGAAAAAGAAAAAAAAGAAATTTTTTCTTTCGAAAAAATAAAACCGAGTTTGGTTTTCTTTAATAAAGACGGAGGCTCTTTGAGTATTATATCAAACAATGATAAAAGTGATAATGAGTATCAAGAATTACAACAATTATGGAATTCGCAAAATATGGATATCACAGTAAAAAATGATTTAATTGATTATAAAAAATTAACACATGAAGAATTATTAGATCAAATTATGAAATTATTTTCCTTGGATACTCCAGATGTTAACGGTGGTAAAAGAATGACTAAAGATGAATTAAAAAAAATGTGCGAAGAATTAGACAATTATATTTTCGTCTCAGATAATTTTATTAAAATGGTTCGAATGCTACTAAATATAGAAGCAAATATCCCTTTTATTATGATGAGTGAAACTGGTGTTGGAAAAACGAAATTATTAGAAATGCTTCATAAATTATATAGTCGTGATAATAAAGAATGGTATAAATTACAAATTCATGCAGGAATTACTGATAAAGATATTGTAGACTTTATTGAAAATGTAATAGAAAAAGAAAAAAATGGGAAATATTATGATAAAGTTTGGATTTTTTTGGATGAAATAAATACATGCAATTCACTAGGGTTAATCACTGAAATTATTTGCAATCATACTTATTTAGGAAAAAAAATAGATGAAAGATTTATATTTTTAGCCGCGTGTAATCCTTACCGTATAATGACTAAAAAAATGAGAGAAAATGGTTTAGTATATTATAACATGAAAGAAAAAAGTAAATTAAACGATTTAGTTTATACAGTAAACCCTTTACCACATTCTTTACTTAATTTTATTTTTGATTTCGGCTCTTTAAAACCAGAAGATGAAAAAAAATATATAAAAAACACTGTTATTTCTCTTTTAACCAAAATAAAAAGCAAAATAATGGAAAATATTTCAGAAAATGAATTAAATAATTTACAGGAAGAAATACTCGAAAGTATTGTTATATGTCATGATTATATTAAAACGATTTATGATAAATCATCAGTGAGTATGCGAGAAATAAGAAGATTTGGAAAATTTTTTGAATATTTTATCTCCTTTTTCCAAGGGATTTCATGGACTGCATATGAAAAAATGAAAAAGAGTCTAAATACGACATTATATGTATGTTATTATTTAAGACTTAACGAAAAAAAATATAGAAAAGAATTAGAATTAAAATTAAATAAATTTTATGAAAAAAGTTTTTTAACAATCCCCGAAGCTCTTATGCGTGTAATCACGCAGCAAATGCTTATCGAAAAAGAAAAAGGCATTGCCTTAAATAGAGCCTTAAAAGAAAATTTATTCACCACTTTCACTTGCATTGAAAACAATGTTCCTATTATAATTATCGGCAAACCTGGTACAGGAAAATCTTTAAGTTTTCTGATATTATTTAATACATTAAAAGGGGAAAATTCGGAAAAACCTTTTTTTAGAAAAAGGGGAAAATTATATAGGTATTATTATCAAGGTTCTGAAACGAGCACATCAGAAGGAATTTATCAAGCTTTTCAAAAGGCTTTAAATGCTCAAAAAAAAGCAGAAAAAAATAATAATAAAATCAAAAATATATATTTAGTTTTTTTTGACGAAATGGGCTTAGCAGAAAGATCGAGTAATAATCCTTTAAAAATAATTCACTATTTATTAGAAACTGAAACAGGAAATTCTGTACCTTTTTTAGGAATATCAAATTGGCGTTTGGATGCGGCAAAAATAAACCGCGCGGTGACTTTATCTATAACTGATTATGATCTTAAAGATTTAAAAGATACAGCAAATTCAATAGCTGAAGCTTTAGATAATGATTTGGCTTTTGAATATAAAGATTTTTTTGAAACTTTAGCAGGGGTATATTATGAATATATTCAGCAGAATCAGAATAGTATATCAGGAAATAAAGATTTCCATGGCAATAGGGATTTCTATAATTTAATTAAAACTGCGATGCGAGAATTGAAATCAAAGGAACAGCAATTAAAAAAAAATACTAATAAAATTTTAACAGAAGTAGGCTTAATAGCATTAAATAGGAATTTTGGAGGCTTAGAAAAAACAAATACAAAAATACAACAAATATTTAAATTATTATTTTATGACAAATATGATAATACGATTTCAATAAAGGAAGGAACTACAGTTTTTCAAGCAATAAAAGAAAATGTGAGTGATCCTAATAGTCGTTATTTAATGTTGATATCTGAAGGAAATGATGCTTCTGATATAGCTAAGTATATCTTGGGAAAACTAAATAAAAAATTTATTGAGTTAGTTGGTAGTAAATATAAAAAAGATATAAAATCTGGTAGATATAATGAAGAAATCCTTAATAGAATAAAATATATTATGGAAACTGATAATGTTTTAATACTGCGAGATTTAGATATGATATATCCTTCTTTATATGATTTATTCAACCAAAATTTTACTATTATGGGAGATAAAAAATATGCGAGAATTGCTTTTGAATATGCGAAAATATCTTCAGAAGTAAATAAAGACTTTCATGTTATTGTCATTGTGAATAAAACTCAAATTGAAAATCTTAAATTAGATCCTCCTTTTCTAAATAGATTCGAAAAACATATTGTTAATTTTAATATGTTTTTGGAGGAAAAAGACATTAATGTTGCTGAAAAAATTATGGAATATTTCGATTTAATTGCAAATTTTAATCATAATGAGGAATTAAAAATTGATTTAGAAAAATTATTAATTAATTGTAAACAGCATCATATTGAAGGATTAATTTTCAAAATAAAAAGTGATTTATTAGATAAAATAAAAAACAGAGAAGAAATTAAAAATAATAATGAGAATGAAAATAATATTAATGATAAAGACTTAGAAGATGCTTGGATATTAAAAGAAGGAATAGAATATGAAGAGAATATGATAAAAGAAATTTTGAAAAAAATAGTTCCGACATTTTGCCAGGATATTATGGCAGCAATTGTTATTTTGGAAAAAAAATTAAAAAAATATGATAAAATTAGAAAAGAGATAACTGATACGTATAATAGATATAATTATAATAATTTCGAATCTTTTTTTAAAGCAGTTGAATCAAGAAAAAATATTATATATACCTTTAGTAAAGATACAGAAAATTTATTGAACGATGATAAAAAGGAAATCGAAAACAAATTCGGGAAATTTAATATACAAAATTTCAAATATGATATGATTGAGTCAATCAAAGCAGAAAGTGATTTAATATTTTTACTAAAATCTTTCGCTAATTCAAAAGATAAAAAAATATTAGTACTACATTTCACCGAGAATGACCTGAATAAAATAAATTCAATAAATTATATAATAAACAATTTCCAAAAAGAAATAAATAATTTATCAGATAAGCAAATAATTTTTTTAATTCATAAACAACGTAATCCAAAGCTGAAAAAAAATGTAATACCTGATTTAATCCCATTTATTGATGATAATTATTTCCAGATTTTTATTGATAATTTACAAGGGAAAAAATTTGACATTTTGACAATAATGCAAAAAAATGATGAAGAATTAGTCAAAGAATTTATAGAAAATTCAAATTTAATCGAAAAAAAAATTTATACGATATTAAATTATATAAAATTCAATGTTATATATGAGGATAAAAATTTAAATAATAAAAATTGTTTGGATGAAATTTATGAAAGAATAATAAAAAAAGAAAATAAATATATCAAAGAACTTTTATGTATTAATTTAAAAAAGCAAGCCAAAGATATTAAAAAGATTATAGAAAATGTTTTTATTACTGATATTATCGAAGTAAATGACGTCGATTTTTTCGAAGTTATAACGTCAAATTTAGGCATTTATTTTTCAAAATATTTATTAAAAATAATTTACTTCAGTTTAAAAGACTGTATTCTTAGTCCTTTATTAATAAGTTCCCATTTAGATTTAATAACAAAGGAACAATATATTAAAGATATGGTGGAAGAATATTTTGAAAAAACAGAATTTAATGGTCCATTACCCCGAATGGATATTAATGCGAATAATATAATTATATACAATGGATTAGAATTACCAAGAAGTAAATTTTATTTAGAATTATTATTTAAATATGTTAATGATACTATTGTTTCTAGGTATTTAAATAGTGAAAATAGTTTAAGAAATTTATTAAAAGAAGAAAAAATTGATGAAATTACTAAAAAATATAATCATAATTTAAGAACATTTAAAAAAAATATCAAAGTCCAATTAGATAAATTAGAATTATTAAAAAATATTTTTAGTCAACCTAATGAAGAAATAAAAAAAATCCTTTTAGAAGAATATTTGGTATTTTATGTAATAAAATATATTGAAAAAAAGGAAATAAGAAATGAAGTAAATACAAGAATTTTAAATTACTTAAAATTAATAATAAAAATAAAATTAAGCGAAAATTGGGAACAATTATATGATTTCACTTTTTTGCAAAAAGAATTCATAGAAATAGTATTATTCACATTAGGATATAAAGAAGATATCTATATATTTTTAGATATTTTTATTGAACTTCAAAAATATTGCAATGAAAATAATATTGAAGAAATTGTTACACAAATATTAAAAGAAAATAAAATTAGTTTCGAAATATCAGAAAGAAATCAAGAATATATGAGACAAGTTAATATTCATTTATTTTTTATTTTAGAATCTTTAATAAGGTCTATTTTGATTTTTAGCAATAATTTAATAAAAGATGATATTAAATTTTTCGAATTTTTTTATTCTTTAAAATCAATAGAAGCAAATTTACAAAAAATTAATAAGAAATATTATTTATATAGTAAAGAAATTTATGGCTTGAGAAATATTATTAGAATAGAAGAAGCTTTCCAAAATAATCATGATATTTTTTTTGTAAATTATGAAAAAATTACGAATAATATTTTGGAACATTCGATTCTTTATTATAGCGAAAATTATAATGAATTAATATCAAAAATTGAAGAATTACTGAATTATTTAGATGAAATATTCATTGAAAAAAATGATGAATATTTAAATTTATTATTATTTATTTATCAATCACAATATAGAAATATTTATGACGAAAATAGTCGAATAAAATTATTAGAAAAGTTTTTTAAGAATGAAACGTTATTGAAAAGGTCGAAAATTTTTTTAGCTGAAGTATTAAAAGATATAAAACCGAAGTATTATGACGAAAAAAAAGGAAAAATAAATAAAGAAACATTAATAAATAATTTTATGGATTTTAATAATAAAAAATATGAAAAAATGAAAAATTTATTTAATATATTGAATAGTATTAAATCACCTGAATTTAATGAAATATTATTATTTTTTCTTGAAGGACAATGTCAATCATATTTTCAGACGATACTTAATAATCATAAAAAAGAATATAATCAAATCTGTTGCAATAAATTATTATTAGGAATTTCTTTAGAATATTTAAAAAAATCTATTCAGTATATATATGAAAACAAAAATAATTATGAAAATATTTTATTAAAATTTTACGCAATTGCTTATATAAAAACTTATATTTATTATTATGTAGAAATTAACTATAATTATTGTGATAATATAATGTGGGAAGAAATAAATAGAATTCTTTTTGGAAAAGATGAAGAAAATGAGTTAATAAGAAATGTAATAAATATTTATGTATGGAGATTATATTTTAAAAAATTCGAAAATTTTGAACAATTTGAAAATTTCGATTTTAAAAGGAAAAATATATCCATCTTTGATGAATTGGAAATAAAATTACTAGAAGATAAATATAAACCAAAATATATTTTTAAAAATAGTTTAATAAACCAAAGTATTCTTGAGCAATATAAACAATTAGAATTAGATTATGATAAGGAAGTTAAAATTGATTATAATATATTTAATAATAATTTTGATTTATTTTACTCATTTCTTGTTAATAAATTAATTTCGCATATTTTTTCCAATAATAAAAACAATATAATTAATCAAATGAAAAATATTTGTAATGAATCAAAAAATATTATTAAACTCACTAATGAAGGAAAAATATTTTATGAATATTTATTAAATTATGAATTATTTCATGAAAAAATCTTAAAAAAAATATCTTATATAAATATATCTCAAAAAGATTTAGAAATATTATTATATTCTTTCAGATTCATATTTAGTTCACAAATAAATCAAGATCATAATTTTTATAATAATATGCTTAAACCAAATTCAAATGAATTTATTAAAAATAATTATATACCAGGTTCATACCCTTTTCAAGGATTATATTACAAAGCATATAATGAAATCAAAAAATGTTTAGAAAAATGCCCTTTAGAAAGAGGGTATTATATTTGCAAAGACTGTGACTTTTTTTATGAAGTGCCATACTGTTCATTCCCCACAAGTTTAAATAAATGTCCTAATAATCATACAATAGGAGGCACTAATTATAAATGCTATAAAAAAGATATAAGAGTCTTTGCTTCAAAAGGTGATATTGATATCTTTGTTAAAAAATATAGTGATTATGAGGATTATATAAGTTCGTTTACAATGATTACTTTAGATGAATTAAAAGAAAAATATTTGGATAAAAATGAAATAGAATTCAAAAAAGGATTTAATAGGATAGATATTAATGATTTGGAAAGTAATGGCCCAATAAGAAATAATAATATTATTACTTTTAGAGTACTTAATTTTATTTTTTATTCTTATTTAATGGGAAGTTATATTTTGGGAAATATATCAGAAAAAGAAATTGCTGATTATTTTATTATAGGAAATTTCCTTAAAAATATTTTTAGTATAATTAAAAAAAATTGGATTTTATTGGAAAATTCGCTTAAAGAATTAGGTATTGAAAATAATCAAACCTTTTTTAATATGTTGTTTGAAGGACTTATTAATATTATTAATAATTTAAAAGAACTTGAAACAAAAGAAAAATTATTTGCTTTTGAAAAAAAGGTAGATGAATATATCCTAGGAAAAATAACACCAAAAAATAAAGCTGAAAAAATAAATTCAAATTATCAAGAAATAAATAATGAATTACTTAAATGTGACCCTTATAGTTTAAAGGAAATAATCAGTGGAAATTATGATCCTTCTATTTATAATCAAAAACTTTATCCAGATATTCAATATTATACAGTTTCCCAAATTCAAAATTATAATAATTTTGTTACTAAATTTACTTCCTCAATAGAAAACCAAAGAAAATACTTTTTAATTAACGCTTTAATAAAAATAGATGAAGAACCAACAAAAAATATAAGAGCTTTAAAAAATATAATTTCAATAAATAAATTATCAAATTTATTAATATCATTATACTCTCATAAAATCAGCAGAGAAGAAGCAAAAAAAATTTTACTTAAAGATAAATTAGAAGAAATATTAAAATCATATAATGAAATAAATTCTGTAAAAATAGAAACAAAAGAAAAATTCGTAAAAGAATATATAGATCCATTTATTCTTAGTTGGAATGATATAAAAGATAAATGTATTCAATATAAATGCAGAGTTTTACGTGATATAGAAAAAGGGGAAAATCCTTTAGATATGAGTATTGATTTACCTTTATCATATTTTTTATTAGATGACGGAGATAAAAACGGGGGAATGTTCTTAGCTTCGGCTTATGAGAAAATGATAGAATGGCAAAATAATTTTATTGATATAATTATAAATGAAAATAAACTAAGCGGAATTCATAATAGTTACATATCACAATTGGAGCAAGAAATTGAAATTCAAGAAGCATCCAATGAACATATAATTAATATCAATGAAAAAATATTAAAATCTTTCAATGATTTAATTTATTCAACGGCAATGAGAAATATTTTTGAAAAAAATAATGAAGATAATAAAATAAATTATAAGAACTATAATGATTTTGTGTATAATTACGAATTTATAGAAGAAGAATTAGGAAAGCTTATTCTTCCAGGAATAAAAAAATTCAAAAAAGATAAAATTAATTTCATTACTTATTTATTCGAAGGATTTCGAGCTGAAAATAGTAGTATCTTAGTTGAATATAATGCCAAATATCCCCAAAGAAAATTAAAAGAAGAAGAAGAAAAAAAAATTGAAGAGTTAATTCACTCAAATAGAAGTAATAAATTTAATAATGAAATATTCGGTAATTTGCAAATACTTATGAAATTAATATTGAAAGAAAATTACGAATCAAAAGAATTAATTTTTAAAATAATAAATGATTTAAGTGAATATATAACAATTAATGAACAATTAAAAAAAATGTTTAAAGATGCACATGAATATTTCATGGATGAAATTTTTTCTATAGATTGTCTAGTTTCTATTTTTGAATACTTTGAAAATTTATGTTGGCAAGATATGAAACAATATATTTTAAAAGATTATCACTTATTTATTTCGGATAAAACAAAAAAGTATTTGAAAGATTATTTCACAAAAAATAAAGATAATAATGATAAAATAATTAATGAAAAAAATTTAACTACTGCAATAAGAAGGTTGATATGCAGATATATAATAGGTTCCAGACAAGAAATTGATATCAAGCCTGAAAGTCAATTAAAATTATATATAAAAAGAGCAGATTTATGGCCAAAAGAATTGATTGAGGAAAATAATGAAGATAAATTTAATAATGAGATTTTAATGATATGTATGGAAGATATTACTATTGGGAATTGTTTTGATGTATATAATTTTTTGGAAGGTGATAATTTCTGGAATGAAGAAATTGAAAAAAATAAGGCAAAAGCAATTAATGTCGTTAATAATATAATAATTGATGATAATAATAAAAATGATGAAAATAATTATAGAGATGAATATGGTGAAGTAGGTGAAGGAAATGATTATGAAGATGATGATAATGAAAGAGAAGAATGCTAATATCTGTTTTGAAATAATTAAATTATTTTTAGTTAAATTAAAATAAATTTTTAATAATTAATGATTAATATTTTTATTAATTAAAAAAATTAATTTTAATAGTATTAATATTTAAATAAAATTATTTTTTATTTGATTTTTTAACTTTATTT
>NBJL03001042.1:5821-16602 GCA_002087855.3 Entodinium caudatum | reverse complement strand
TCTTTCTAATTTTAATACTAATAATGTAACTGATATGGGATATATGTTCAGTGGATGTTCTTCATTGAAAGAATTAAATCTTTCTAATTTTAATACTAATAATGTAACTTATATGGGATATATGTTCAGTGGATGTACTGATCAATTTAAAAATAAAATTAGAGCTGAGTATAAAAATATAAAAGAAGAAGCATTTAATGAATAAGAAGATAAAGATGATATTTATTAATAAATTTAGAAATTATTTAATTATTAAAAATTAATAAATGTTTTAATTTAAACTAATAGATTCTTTATGATTATTAAAATTTATTTTTTTATTTAAAATATTAATTAAGTAAAATTAATTGCAATAATGTATATATATTAAATAATAATTGGGGATTGGGGATTGGGGATTGGGGATTGGGGCCCAATCCCCAATCCCCAATCCCCAATCCCCAATCCCCAATCCCCAATTCTGTATTCATTTTTTAAAAATTTTTTTAACCTTTAATTTAAATTATTAATATTTATTGTATATTACAAATTTTTTAATTAAAAAATGGGGAAAAGAATTCTTCTTTTATTATCAATTATATTGGTTAATGTGTATTATATCATCTGCATAGAAAAATCTACAAAAATTATGATGAAAAGAAATGCAGATAAAAGAAAAATGAGAGATTTGGAAGAAAAAAAATGTGATAATTATATTAAAGTTTCATTCGTAGAAGAAGAAGAGGAAATATATTATTTTGGATATAACTTATATCAATGCGAATTCAGAAATTATATAAGTTATATAGAAGTTAATGGAACAATAATAAGTGATGCTGAAGGAGAAATTTCTTTGTCTAAAGGAATGAATATAAAATATTGCTTTAATTCCCCTGTTACTAGTTTAGAATATTTTTTTAGTGAAAATTGCGATGAAAATTATTATCTTATACAATCAATTGATTTAACTCATTTTGATTCAACACAATTAACCAAAATGAATTCAATGTTTTACGGATGTTTTGCATTAAATTCAATTGAGTTTAATGATTTTAGTACTTCATCAGTAGTTAATATGAGTGAATTATTTTATGGTTGTTCTAGTTTAAAAGATTTAACTTTGGCTAACTTTCAAACTTCAAAAGTTACTAATATGAATTCAATGTTTAATGGATGCTCTTCATTAGAATCAATTACCTTATCAAAATTTGATACTTCTTTGGTAACTGATATGAATTCAATGTTTTATGAATGTTCGTCATTAAATTCGATTGATTTATCAAATTTTAATACCTCTTTAGTCAAAAATATGGCATCAATGTTTAATAAATGTTCTAAATTAATAACTCTTGACTTATCAAAATTTAATACCTCTTCAGTAACTAATATGAATTCGATGTTTAATGGGTGCTCTAATTTAAATTCTACTATATTATCAAATTTTGTTACTTCATCAGTAACAGATATGTCTTCAATGTTTGAAGGATGTGAAAAATTAATATCAATTAATTTGGAAAATTTTGATACTTCATTAGTCACTAATATGCAATCAATGTTTGATAAAAATTTTTTCATCCTTGGTATTTCTAATTTCAATTTTTCAAGTGTAACTAGGGCTAAATGTATAGAATTAATTTCTGATAGTGTTTCTACAAAACTAGGATATATTGATATATATAATATTTCATTTAGCAGTAAATATAAAAGTATACAATCTTATTTCAACAATTATTTTAAAAATTTTGATGATTTGACTGTTTGTCAACCTGATAATTCTGAATTTATTAAAGGCCAAACTACTAAATGCTGTGATTTTATTATAGAATTGGATCAATGTGAACCTGTTAATTATATTTCAGTAAATTATAGTGATAATGTAAACTACGAAAACTTTAATACAGGTCCTAGAGAAGGGAAAGTAAAATATTTAAATATAACTTATGGAGATTCAACTTATAAAATTATAAAACCTGATGAAAATTTCACTATCCCTGCTAATACAACAGTTAATATATATTTAAGATATAATGTTACAAACTTAGATGAGTTTTTTTTTTCTTTCACGGATAAAAATGCAGAATATATATCATCTATAAATGGGTTTGTATTTGAATCATTAGAAGTAAACTCATCAAAATTCATGTTTTCTGGTTGTACTGGTTTGAGAACTATCAAATTAAGTAGTTTTAAAACCGGTAAAATACGGGATATGTCAGGAATGTTTTCAGGATGTAGCTCTTTGACAACCTTTGATTCATCATTTGATACAAGTTCATTAATAAGCATGAATTCAATGTTTTCAGGTTGTACTAACTTAAAAACTGTTTATTTACCTAATATAGATATTGAAAAATCTTTGAAGGCAAATAATGATAGCGAGAATTTTAATATGGACGAGCTATTTAGTGAATGCGGACAATTAAAGGAAATACATTTTGAAGGGGTGGTGGCGAAAACAAATAAATATAATTCCAATAATATGATTTCTGAATGTCCATCATTGGAAAATATTTACATGAACAATTTTCATTATTTAAACTACATTTTTGGACAAGATGAAAATATTACTAGTTTAAAGTATATTAATTTGGAAAATTGTATACAATCTCTTTATTCAGATCAAGAAAATTTATTTAAAAATAAGGAAGATCTAATTATTTGCCAGAAAAAAGCATCAAATAAAGAACCGTTAATTTATAATGCATTACTTTGTTGTGATTATGAAAAAGATCCAGATTTATGCTATCCTGTAGAAACAACTATTTTTACAACAACACCTTTATTAGAAACTTCAGAACTTGAAACTTTCAATATTCAAAGTTCTGAACTTGAAACTTTCAATATTGACAGTTCTGAGCCTGAAACAATTATTTTAGAAAGTACCGAATCATCATCATTTCTATCTGAAAGTTATGAACCAGAAACAAGCATAATACCTAATTTTTCAACTAATGAAGTAACTCAAGTATTTACAGAACCAGAAACAAGCATAATACCTAATTTTTCAACTAATGAAATAAGTCAAGTATTTACAGAACCAGAAACAAGCATAATACCTAATTTTTCAACTAATGAAGTAACTCAAGTATTTACAGAACCTGAAACAACAATAATACCCAATTTTTCTACTAATGAAGTAACTCAAGTATTTACAGAACCTGAAACAACAATAATACCTAATTTTTCAACTAATGAAGTAACTCAAGTATTTACAGAACCTGAAACAACAATAATACCCAATTTTTCTACTAATGAAGTAACTCAAGTATTTACTGAACCTGATACAAGCATAATACCTAATTTTTCTACTAATGAAATAACCCAAGGATTTACAGAACCTGATACAAGCATAATACCTAATTTTTCTACTAATGAAATAACCCAAGGATTTACAGAACCTGAATCAAGCATAATACCTAACTTTTCAACCAATGAAATAACTCAAGAATTTTCAGAACCTGAATCAAGCGTATTACCTAATTTTTCAACCAATGAAATAACTCAAGAATTTTCAGAACCTGAATCAAGCGTATTACCTAATTTTTCAACCAATGAAGTAACTCAAGAATTTTCAGAACCTGAATCAAGCGTAGAAATTAATCCTTCAACTAATGAAGTAACTCAAGAATTTTCAGAACCTGAATCAAGCATAATACCTAATCCTTCAACTAATGAAGTAACTCAAGAATTTTCTGAACCTGAATCAAGCATAATTCCTAATTTTTCAACTAATGAAGTAACTCAAGAATTTTCTGAACCTGAATCAAGCATAGAACCTAATTCTTTAACTAATGAAATATCTCAAGAATTTTCTGAACCTGAATCAAGCATAGAACCTAATTCTATAACAAATGAAATAACTCAAGAATTTTCTGAACATGAATCAAGTATATTACCTAATTCTATAACAAATGAAGTAACTCAAGAATTTTCTGAGCCACAATCCGGCATAGAACTTAATTCTTTAACTAATGAAATATCTCAAGAATTTTCTGAGTCACAATCCAGCATAGAACTTAATTCTTTAACTAATGAAATATCTCAAGAATTTTCTGAGTCACAATCCAGCATAGAACTTAATTCTTTATCTAATGAAATATCTCAAGAATTTACTCAAACTGAATCCAACATATTACCTAATTCTTTAACTAACGAAATAACCCAAGATTTTTCTCAATCTGAATCAAGTATAGAACTTAATTCTTTATCTAATGAAATATCTCAAGATTTTTCTCAATCTGAATCAAGTATAGAACTTAATTCTTTATCTAATGAAATATCTCAAGATTTTTCTCAATCTGAATCAAGTATAGAACTTAATTCTTTATCTAATGAAATATCTCAAGATTTTTCTCAATCTGAATCAAGTATAGAACTTAATTCTTTATCTAATGAAATATCTCAAGATTTTTCTCAATCTGAATCAAGTATAGAACTTAATTCTTTATCTAATGAAATATCTCAAGATTTTTCTCAACCAGACTCAAGCATGATAATTGATGCAAGTAATAAAATAACTCAAAAAATTTCAGAACTTGAATCAAGTATAGAAATTAATTCTTTAACTGATAAAATAACTCAAGAAAATTCTCAGCTTGAAACAAATGTAGAATCCAACCCTTCTCATGATAAAATAACTCAAGAATTTTCAGAACTTGAAGAAAGTATAGAACTTAATCCTTCAACTAATAAAATAACATATGAAAATGCTGAACCTGAAACAAGCATAGAATCTAATACTTCAAATGATAAAATAACTTTTGATATTTCCGAACTTGAAATAACAAGTGAAAATAATGATGAAAGTAACAAGATAACTCAAGAAATTTCTGAACATGAAATAAGTATACTATCTAATCCTTCAACAGATAAAATAACTCAAGAATTTTCCGAACTTGAAACAAGCATTGAAAGTAATGATGAAAGTAATAAAATAACTCAAAAAATTTCTGAGCAAGAAAAAAGTATAATACCTGATGCTTCAACTGATAAAATAACTTATGATATTTCTGAATCAGAAACAAGTATAAAATCTAATCCTTCAATTGATAAAATAACTTATGATATTTCTGAATCTGAAACATCAATTGTAAGTAATGATGAAAGTAACAGGATAAGCCCACAAATCTCCCAGCTTGAAACAAATATTGAATCTAACCTTTCAACTGATAAAATATCTCAACCTAAAACAACAATTGCAATTAATGATGATACTAGTGAAATAACTCAGGATAATTCTGAACCTAAAACAACAATATTAACTGATGATGAAACTAACATGATAACTAAAGATATTTCTCAAACAAAAACAACTAATATACCTATCGATGAAACTAATGAAATAACCCAATCAATTTCTCAACCAAAAAAAACCATAGTTCCTAATAGTGAAACTAACTTAATAACTCAAGAAATGTCTGAACCTAAAACAACAATATTAACCAAAAATGAAACTAGCAAAATAACTCAAGAAATTTCCCAATTAAAAACAATGATTGTAACTAATGATGAATCAAACGAAGTAACTCAAGAAATTTCCAAATCAAAAACAGCTGGTTTAACTAATGGTTCAACTGATAAAATAACACAAGAAATTTCTAAACCAACAACTACGATAATAACTAATCTTGAATCTAGTATAATAACTCAAGATAATTCTGAATCTAAGAAAACTGATAATAAGGAGAATGAGAAGAATCCTTCTGATGATAAAGAAAATGAGAAAGATATCTCTGATAATAAGGAGAATGAGAAGAATCCTTCTGATAATAAAGAAAATGAGAAGAATCCTACTGATGATAAAGAAAGTGATAAAAATCCAACTGATGATAAGGAAAGTGATAAAGTAAGCTCTGATGATAAAGAAAGTGATAAAGATAGCTCTGATAATAAAGAAAATGAGAAAAATCCAACTGATTATAAAGAAAGTGATAAAAATCCTACTGATGAGAAAGAAAGTGATAAAAATCCTACTGATAATAAAGAAAGTGATAAAAATCCTACTGATAATAAAGAAAATGAGAAGAATCCAACTGATAATAAAGAAAGTGATAAAAATCCTTCTGATGATAAAGAAAGTGATAAAAATTCTTCTGATAGCAAAGAAAATGATAAAAATCCTACTGATGATAAAGAAAGTGATAAAGATAGATCAGATGATAAAGAAAGTGATAAAGATAGATCTGATAATAAAGAAAATGAAAAAAATTCTTCTGATAATAAAGAAAGTGATAAAAATCCTTCTGATAATAAAGAAAATGAAAAAAATTCTTCTGATAGCAAAGAAAATGATAAAAATCCTACTGATGATAAAGAAAGTGATAAAGATAGATCTGATAATAAAGAAAATGAAAAAAATTCTTCTGATAATAAAGAAAATGAAAAAAATTCTTCTGATAATAAAGAAAGTGATAAAAATCCTTCTGATAATAAAGAAAATGAAAAAAATTCTTCTGATAGCAAAGAAAATGATAAAAATCCTACTGATGATAAAGAAAGTGATAAATATACATCAGATGATAAAGAAAATGAAAAAAATTCTTCTGATAATAAAGAAAATGAAAAAAATTCTTCTGATAATAAAGAAAATGAAAAAAATTCTTCTGATAATAAAGAAAATGAAAAAAATCCTTCTGATAATAAAGAAAATGAGAAGAATCCAACTGATAATAAAGAAAATGAAAAAAATTCTTCTGATAATAAAGAAAATGATAAAGATAGATCAGATAATAAAGAAAGTGATAAAGATAAATCTGATAATAAAGAAAATGAGAAGAATCCAACTGATAATAAAGAAAATGATAAAGATAGATCAGATAATAAAGAAAATGAGAAGAATCCAACTGATAATAAAGAAAATGAAAAAAATTCTTCTGATAATAAAGAAAATGATAAAGATAGATCAGATAATAAAGAAAGTGATAAAGATAAATCTGATAATAAAGAAAATGAGAAGAATCCAACTGATAATAAAGAAAATGATAAAGATAGATCAGATAATAAAGAAAGTGACAAAGATAGATCCGATAATAAAGAAAATGAGAAGAATCCAACTGATAATAAAGAAAATGATAAAGATAGATCAGATAATAAAGAAAGTGATAAAGATAGATCTGATAATAAAGAAAATGATAAAGATAGATCTGATAATAAAAAAAATGATAAAGATAGATCCGATAATAAAGAAAATGAGAAGAATCCAACTGATAATAAAGAAAATGAAAAAAATTCTTCTGATAATAAAGAAAATGATAAAGATAGATCTGATAATAAAGAAAGTGATAAAAATCCAACTGATAATAAAGAAAATGAGAAGAATCCTACTGATGAAACAGAAAGTGATAAAAATTCTTCTGATAATAAAGAAAATGAGAAAAATTCTTCTGATGGCAAAGAAAAGGATAAAATTCCAACTGATAATAAAGAAAATGATAAAATTCCTTCTGATAATAAAGAAGATGATAAAATTCCTTCTGATAATAAAGAAGATGATAAAAATCCTACTGATAATAAAGAAAACGAAAAAAATGCCTCTGATAAAGTTACTAATAATGTTGTTCATGTTTCCGATTCAATTGGGGATAAGAAACAGGATAACACTAATAACCCTTCAAATAAGATTGATGAAAGTATGAAAAAATCTTCTAATATCATTGAAACAGCAAATACTAGTTCAAATAATAATCCATATAAATCAGAGCATATTAATCCATCTCCCATTTCAACTACCAAAAACTCGATAGATTCTTCTGATGTCAATAATTCCGACAAATATAAAACAAATAATATAGTAAAACCAACAACTACTAAGACATCTTTAATTGAAAATTCAAGAATTAGTTCTTCAGAGAATACAGACAAAGGAATAAATCCAACATCTAATAATGAAAATCCAAAAACTGAAAAGATTTCTACAGATATTAATAATCCAAACATTCCTTCTTCTCCCTCAAATAATCCTCAGACAGATAAAAATCCTGGAAATCAAACAGAACCAAATACTAATTCTAATTCAGGTAATGAAAAAACTGAGCAAATAAATAATAATCCACAAAATAATAATAATACCAACAATGAAAAAATAATGTCAACTATTTATTCATCAAATTATAAATATAATAACCCTTCTTCTGTATTAGAAGTCCCAAATAATCAAAATACAGATAATAAAGAACAAATAAATGGAGATCCAAAATATTTTAATGATGCTTTATTAATATTACTTGGGTTTAGTAATTATAAAATAAATGATGCTTCTATTTCTTTTAATATACACTTTGCAAGTGTTCAAGGCTTAGTTTTAGGACAAAATTTAGCTTTTTCTGTTGATATTTCTGATGATGACTCTGATAATCCAGGGGAAAAATATCAAGTAAATTGTACCAGAAACGAAGATAAAAATGAAAAGGTTAGTTATACTTGTACTAATATTTCTCCAATTTCAATTCAAAATATAAAAAATATTAATAAAATTAAAGTTAATCAAGATTGGAAATTCGATGAACAAGGAGTTAAAGTTGTTAGTTTGACACCGATTGCTAAATCTGAAGTTGAAAATATACAAGAAGCAAGTAACAATACAGATCTATTTGATTCTAATCTTTATATTTTAGAACATTGTAAAATCAATCAAAATGGGAATTCAGAATTTAATATAATAGGAACAATAAAAGGCCAAAAACCTGATATTAAAAATTCCGTCATTAAATTAAAAGTTTCTGTTGATAGTGAAAACGATCAAAAAGAAGCAGAACTTCAATGCAGTTTTGTTGAAATTATAGGTGATAGTTTTACTCTGAATTGCAAAGGTGATGAAGAGCTTGGATATGATTTTCAGGGTTCTATATCAATTGAAGGGGATGATATAATAGTTTTATCGTTCGATGAAGATACAAACAGTAAAGTAATAACTTATCCTTCAGACATCCAATATGTCTCTGACACTCCAAGTAAAAATGTGGCAGTAAAAAGGAATAATAATGGAAAAATATGCAATTCTAAATGTGTGATAATAGTAGCCATTTTAGTCCCAATAACTATTATTAGCGCAATCATTGCAGTTATTTGCTTTAGAAGAAAAACTATGAAGAAGAAAAAAGTTGTCGAAGAAGATTCAACTGT
Organism: Entodinium caudatum; assembly: GCA_002087855.3. Classification (NCBI taxonomy): domain Eukaryota; phylum Ciliophora; class Litostomatea; order Entodiniomorphida; family Ophryoscolecidae; genus Entodinium; species Entodinium caudatum. Next base: position 7,503 of record NBJL03001042.1, on the reverse strand, counting down.
TATAAATTTGAAAAATATTTTATAAGTATTTGTTAAAGTATAAAAAAAATCTATTTATTTATTATTATTTATTTATTTATTATTATTGATTAAATTAAATTGAGCAAACTATTATCTAATTTAGGGAAGAATTCCCTCTCTCTTTGAATTCTTTTATATATTATTTTTGCTTTTATAATATCCAAATTTTTTCCAAGTTTTTAATTCTCTAAAGTCGTAAAACCATTAAATTAGAAAATTTATATCAAAAAAGATTTATTCTTTTTGTTCCAAATAAATAATTCATAAAAGTTTATCTTATTTTATAGGAAATTCCAGTATAATAAATTGCGAATATTTGCCGAAAATTTCGATAATTTTATTTTGTAGAATTGAATAATTATTTTAAATTTATTTTTATATTTAAAATAAATAATAAAATTAAATAGAAAATGGTTCAAATTTCCAAAAATGATTAATTGCTTTATTGCCCAATACTTTGAAAGTTTATTCAGAATCTCATTTCTCAAAAATAAAATCTACATATGCAAAAAGCAAATGCATAGCGAGAACTAAAAATATAAAAACGCATTGGCCTTCTTGTTCTATGTCATAACCAAACCATCTCAAAAAATTTTGTTATGTGTAAAATTCTTCTTTGTCTTCTCCAAACCCTTTGTTGTTTAGACAAACATAAAAAGTAAAGGATTAGATATCAGATTATATACCATACTTCCTATTTTTATTATTAAGATTTTGGAAAATTGAATTTATTATAGAAACTAATTCAAAAATAATTTTTTCTTTCGTTATTATTAGGGATTTTATAATTGAGTATTCTATTTAATTTTTTTACCGATAATTCATTAGATTTAAATTCTTTTAGTAAGATTATTATTTTTTTATGAATAAATTTTGGGTTTCTCTATTTTTTTTATCTGCGAAATTTTTAAAAATTATTGGTAAGGTATTTCGCATAATAAAGCAACCTATAAATTTTTTTATCTCATATATAAAAGAATATGATTATTCTTTTGTAACATTCTTTTGAAAATTTGAATTACTATTATTACCAATGAAAAATTTTTTATTATATCCAGAGATAATCATAATTCAGGAGCTCTTTGAAAATTATGCAGAAAATATAATTTTATCCTTAAAATTGAATACTTTTTCAAGAGCATTTCATATAAGAAATAGACTTTAATGCTGATAGATTTTTCTATGAATAATTTATTCTTTTTTGTAATATACATTTATTATTAATTTATTTATGGGAATATATTTTTTTCGTAATTCGAATATATCATTCTCGCTATACCAGAAAAAGATTCTGTTGCATAATTTCATAAAGTTTATCATAATGGTATTTTGTTTTCTAATTTGTCATTATATAGATTTTCAGCATAAAGAATGAATTCTGTTTTATTTACTTAATAAAATTTTTTGAAAACAGAATCATTGCATTTTATAATTTGTAATTATTCATACGAGCAAATACATTTATATTTTCATTCTTAAATTGGGTTAGCAAAAATTTTTTGCCATTATGTTCATTTTGAATTAATTTAAAATAACCAACACCATTAGTTTAATAAATATGATGTATCATTATTTTTTAAAAAAGTAATTAGTAAATTAATAATTTAAAAATTAATTATATTTTAATTATTTAAATATTATAAAATAATTTTATAATTATT
>NBJL03001036.1:0-11496 GCA_002087855.3 Entodinium caudatum | reverse complement strand
ATTGATTTTAAATTAATTATTTTTAAATAATTTATTTTTTAATTTTTTTTTTTTCAAAAAAATAAATAATTTTAATTATTTTTAATATCCGGCTAACGTCCAATATAAATTTTTTAAATTTCTCAAAAACAAATATAAATTCAAAAAAAAAATTATTATCATATTTTTTGATGCCTTATAAGAAAAGTTGTTTAACTTTTGCAATTATTTTATTTATCTCTCTGCTCGATTTTGCATATTCTGTCACTTGGACTAATTCACCACCTTTTGATTATTTCAATGGAGCAGAAACACTTTGTATTGATAATAGAATAGGGGTTTTATATGGACGGGATTCTCAAGTTACAAGTGAATTTAGTCGTCGTTATATATGGTCTGCTGAGGTATATTCATCAAAAGGTGGAAGCCTAGAAAAAATATATTACAATAAAATATGGACATCTGATACTCCATCTCTTGATTCTGCAAAATTAAAACAGAATAATTATGTAGTATTTCGTCTTATAAATAAAATTTCTTCCCTGGAAAATATTTTCAATGAAGACACAAATATCAAAGAAATAGATTTTGAATGGTTTGATTATTCTGAAGTAACAAGTTTTGCAAATGCATTTAAAGGAATGACAAATTTAAAGAAAATTAATTTTAAAAGCAACTGGAAAAGATGTGATGCTGAGAAACCTCCTAAAAATAATAGGCCTAAACCAACAGTAATGACTTCTATGCTTGAAGGTTGTACTAGCTTAGAAATTGTTGATTTATCTGATTTTGATATTAGTTCTGTTTCAGATATGTCTTCTTTATTAAATGGCTGCACGGAATTGATATACCTAGATATTTCTTATTTTATTTTTTCCACTGAAAATGTGGCTCAGAATATGTTGGAAGGAGTTAAAAAATTGCTATATATTGGTATATATGAGATATCTGGATGTACCGACAATATAAACACTACTCTTTATAATTCTAGAAATCCAGAATATGAATTATTAACGGTTTGTCAAGATACAAATTTGATTAGCAGTGATAAGATCATGATAATTAATGATTGTTACGATATTGAAAATGTAAATGGAAATTATATAATGAAACCTTCATCAAATTTTATTGTATTATATTATAATATAAATTGTATTGATATTTGTAATTATGAAGAATCTAGATTTAGAAACGGCAAAGATATTAGAAAAGGCAGTTATACGGAACAAAATGAAATTAATATGGAAGGATTAAAAATTACATTATATTTTAATGGTCGTCAAAAAAGCTTAAAACAATTTTTTGATAAAAATGAAGACCCATGTTTGGAATATTTGGAGTCGATAGATTTATCTAACTTTGATGGTTCAGAAGTAGTTGATATGAATTCAATGTTTAAAGGATGTAGTTCATTAAAATCTATAGTTTTAAGAAATTTTGATACTTCAAGGGTTACAGATATGTCAGATTTGTTTAATGGTTGTACAAATTTGCAAGTTCTTTATATGAGCGAATTTAATATATCAACAGAAACAAAAACTGATAATATGTTTCAAGATATTAATAAATTAGAATATTTAGGTATTGATAATGTTGTAGATCCTAATAAAATTTTTTATTTTAGTCCTCCTAAATCAGAATCAACAAGGGATTTAATAGTTTGTCAATCTGAAAACTTAATAACAGCATCAAATGCAAGAAATATATGTTGTTCTTCATATGATATTAATGAGCAGTTTTGTAAATCTGATAATTATATAAAAGTAACTTTTAATGAATCTTCTAATTTTAGTTATGAATCTGGATTTAAAGTTGGAAGTGATTTTAGAAAAATTGTAAGTTTTATAAAGAAAGACAATGATACGATTGGACCTCAAGAAAAATTAACAATAGAACCAAACTCAACAATTGAAATACATATTTTAGGATCTATAAAAAGTTTAGAAAAATTATTAAGTAGCGAAATAGATGATAAAGTAAAATATATAAATTCTATAGAGTTTTCAATTTTAGATTTTGAAGCTTCATTAATAAAAAATATGAATTCAATGTTTTATGGATGCAGTTCATTAAAAACATTAAATTTCTCAGATTTTAACGCTTCATCAGTAACAAATATGGGTTCAATGTTTTATGGATGCAGTTCATTAGAATCAATAGACTTATCTAACTTTGTTACAACATCAGTAACTAATATGAGCTCGATGTTTAAAGAATCTATTTCATTAAAATCGGTTAATTTAACGAACTTTATCACTTCACAATTAACAAATATGAATTCAATGTTTTATGGATGTACTTCATTAATATCTATAGATTTAAGAAATTGGAAAACTACATCGGTTACAGATATGTCAGATTTGTTTAATGGTTGCGAAAATTTGAAAATTCTTCATATGAGCGAATTTAATATAACAAAAGAAGCAAAAGTTGATAATATGTTTCAAGGTGTTAATAATTTAGAATATTTAGGTATTGATAATGTTGAAGATCCTCAAAAAAAAATTAATAATAGTCCTCCTAAATCAAAAAGTGATTTAATAGTTTGCCAATCTGGAAACATAATAACAGATCCAGCACCAAGAAATATATGCTGTTCATATGATATAGATAAGCATTTATGTAAATCTGATAGTTATATAAAAGTAACTTTTAATGAATCTTCTAATTTTAGTTATGAATCTGGATTTAAAGTTGGAAATGATTTTAGAAAAAATGTAAGTTTTATAATGAAAGATGGTGAAATGATTGGACCTCAAGAAAAATTAACAATAGAACCAAATTCCAAAATTGAAATACATATTTTAGGATCTATAAAAAGTTTAGAAAAATTATTAAGTAGCGAAATTGATGATAAAGTAAAATTTATATATTCTATAGATTTTTCAATTTCAAATAATGTAGCTTCATTAATAACAAATATGAATTCAATGTTTTATGGATGCAGTTCATTAAAAACATTAAGTTTCTCAGATTTTAATTCTTCATCAGTAACAAATATGAGCTCAATTTTTTATGGATGCAGTTCATTAGAATCAATAGGCTTATCCAAGTTTGTTACATCATCAGTCACTGATATGATATCAATGTTTTATGGATGTAGTTCCTTAAAATCATTAGATTTATCTAATTTTGATACTTCATTAGTGGAAAATATGAATTCAATGTTTTATGGATGTAGTGCATTAACATTATTAGATTTATCTTATTTTAATACTTCATTAGTAACAAATATGAATTCAATGTTTAATGGATGTAGTTCATTAGAATTATTAAATTTATCTAATTTTAAGACTTCATTAGTAGAAGATATGAGCTCGATGTTTTGTAATTGTAGTTCATTAGAATTTTTAGATTTATATTCCTTTGATACATCACGAGTAACAAATATGAGTTCTATGTTTTATGGATGTATTTCTTTAGAAATTTTAGATTTAGCTAATTTTATAACTAAAGCAGTAAAGGATATAAACTCAATGTTTTATAATTGTAGTTCGTTAGAATTATTAGATTTAAATTCCTCTGATTTAACAAGTGTTACTTCTGCCGAAAATATTTTTGAAGAAATAAAACAATTAAAATTTATAAATTTAAAAAATGTTGTTGATGATAACAATTATATCCAAAATAGCTATCTGAATAATTTTGATAACCCTTCATTACAAGTTTGTCAAGATAAAGAGATATTAAACAAACGAGCATATATCTGTAGCAAAGAAGATCAAAATTTTATGATAATAGAATATGCACAAATAGAGAGTATCCGTTATAAAAGAAGTGATTTTATTAATCAATATAGAAAAGAAATAGATAAAATTATGATTTTAAATGATGAAGAACCAAAAGAAAAAGAAGTTACAGAAGAAGACGAAATCACGGGAGAAAATACAATAAAAATATTATTATCTAAACCTTTAATGAGTTTAGAAAACTTTTTTAATTCAGATATAGATCCAAATGCAGCATATATAAAATCAATAGATCTATCCAAAATGGATTTATCGTTCCTTGTAAATATGAATTCTGTTTTTAAAGGATGCAGTTTTTTGCAATCCATTGTTTTTCCTGATAAAGAAATAAAAAATTGTTATAATATGAAATCAATGTTTAATGGTTGTAGCTCCTTAAAATCATTAAATTTATCAAATTTTAATACATCAAAAGTAACAAATATGGATTTAATGTTTTCTGGATGTAGTGCTTTGGCATCATTAGATTTATCAGGCCTTGATACATCAAACGTAAGAAATATGGAATCAATGTTTAGTGGATGTAGTGCTTTGGCATCATTAGATTTATCAGGCCTTGATACATCAAACGTAAGAAATATGGAATCAATGTTTAGTGGATGTAGTCTATTAAAATTATTAAATTTATCTAATTTTAATACTTCATTAGTAACAAATATGGATTCAATGTTTAGAATATGTGGTTCTTTGGTGTCATTAGATCTTTCTAATTTTAATACTTCATTAGTAACAAATATGAATTCAATGTTTAATGGATGTTTTAATTTGGTATCATTAGATTTATCTAATTTTAATACTTCATTAGTAACAAATATGAATTCAATGTTTAATGGATGTATTAGTTTGGTATCATTAGATTTATCTAATTTTAATACTTCATTAGTAACAAATATGGATTCAATGTTTTGTTATTGTAGTAAATTAAAATTCCTTGATATATATTCCTTTGATATGAAAAGTGTTACTTCTGCTAAAGCTATTATGACTAATTTTAATCAATTAAGATATATTAATATTTATCATGTTCAAAATTCTGGTAAATATTTACAAAACCTTGGCTTCATGCTGGCATATGATGCATTCGTTTGTAAAAAAGAAGAAATTTTGTTTACTGTTTCACCAAAAATTAAAGATAAATGCTGTTATTATAATTATAATTTGGATAATCCAGATTGTGAATCCGACACTACAAACTTTATCGTAGTATATTATGGGAAAAATACTGAATATTCTGATGGAACAGGCTTTGCTAAAGATTTTAGAAAAGGAATAAAATTTATAATTATTAATAACGATCATTCTTCAAAAAAAAGCGATACAGAAAACTTGTATATTAAAGCTGGCCATAAAGTTGAAATATATTTTTCAGAAGTGACAAAATTACAAAATTTCTTTTATTATACAAAAGATCCAAATGTGAAAAATATAATATCTATAGATTTATCAAATTTAGATACCTCATTAGTAACAAGTTTTGATTTAATGTTTTGTGGATGTGATTCTTTAGTATCTATTGATTTAACGAACTTTAATACATCTTCTTCTAAAAATATGCAAAAAATGTTTTTTGGATGCAATTCATTAAAATATATTGATTTATCATCTTTTAATACATCTTCAGTAGAAAATATGGAAGGAATGTTTTATAATTGCTCTAAATTACAATATTTGGATTTATCTAATTTTGATACTTCTAAAGTGACGACATTAAAATCAATGTTTGGACTTTGTAAATCTTTGAAAGTTCTTGATATATCTTCTTTTGATATGACAAAGGTTAGTATGTATACCAATATGTTTGAAGGTGTTAATTTAAGATACTTAAATTTATATAATGCTAAAGATTTTAAAGTTGATGATCAGCTAAATAAAATGGATAATTTGATCGTTTGCCAACAGGAAGCCATATTAAATAATGAAAAGATAACAAGAAAATGTTGTTATTTCGATATTTCAACAGATGAATGTATATCTTCAAATTATATTTTAATAACATATGGAAAAAATACAATTTATGAAAATGGCTTTGGCAATAATGAGGATAAATCTAATTGGTATGAACCGGAGGATTTTAGAGGTAAAAGTGATTCATATTTTATTATTAATAGAGATTATAATAAAAAACTTAATAATGAAGATAAATTATATATAATTGCTGGAAAACAATTAGGAATTTACTTTTTGTCCAATTTTACGACTATGAAAAGATATTTCGATTCATTTTGTGATTCAAATGTAGAAAATATCACTTCAATAGATTTATCACATTTTAATAGTGCAAATGTTAATAATATGGAATATTTATTCCGGGGATGTGAGTTATTGCAATCAATAAATACTATAAATAAAGCAGAAGATTCATTATATTTTGATACTTCATTAGTAACAAGTATGTTTGAAATGTTTTCTGAATGTAGTTCTTTAAAATCAGTGGATTTATCTGGTTTTAATACTTCATTAGTAACAAGTATGTCATGGATGTTTTCTGGATGTAGTTCTTTAGAATCATTGGATTTATCTGGTTTTAATACTTCATCAATAACAAGTATGAAAGAAATGTTTTCAAGATGTGCACTTTTGAAATATCTCGATATATCCACTTTTATTTTCAAAAGTACTTCAGAAAATCAAGGATATTTTGATTTTTCCAATATATTTAAAGAAACGAGCAATTTATCATATATTAATATATATGATATTAAAGACAATGAAGTAAAAGACTTTTCAAAAATTTTATCAGAAGGATGGGAAGGATGGCAAAATTTAACAGTTTGCCAAAAAGAAAAAATGATCACAAACGGAGTTATAAATAGTGAATGTTGTTATTTCAATGTTACTTCTGAAAAATGTGAATCATCAAATTATATTACTATTTATTTCGGAGATAATGCTAATTATGATAATGGCTTTGCATTTAATGAAAAAGGTGAAGAATTTAGAAAAGATATAGACTTTATTATAAATGGAAATCATGAAAAGAAAATAAAAGGTAATGAAAAATTAACTATAAGAAAAGGAAGAAAGATAGAAATATATTTTTCATCTTCTATTACAAGTTTAGAGAATTATTTCAGTTCTGATATTGACCCAAATATGAAAAAAATAATATCTGTAGATTTAACTCATTTCAATTTTGCATCTATCACAAGTATGAGTAAAATGTTTTATGGATGTAATTTATTAAAAACAATTTTATTATATAGTGTTGATACATCAAAAGTAACAGATATGAGCTCTATGTTCGAAGGATGTAGTTCATTAGAAGTTTTAGATTTATCAAATATTGATACTTCATCAGTAACTGATATGAGTTCTATTTTTTCTGGATGTGAATCTTTGAAAGTCCTTGATATATCTCATTTTAATATGGAAAAAATAAGTAAAGCTGATACAATGTTCTTTAATGCTAAAAATATAACATATATTAATTTATATGATACCAAAAATGCAAAGGAATATATTTCTAAAAGTGAACTAAAAGAAATCAACAATTTAACCGTTTGCCAAAAAGAAATAATTATTACTAATGAAAATATGGTTGAAAATTGCTGTTATTATAATTTAGATAATAATGAATGCGAAAGTTCAAACTATATTACAGTTTATTTTGGAGAAAAGGTAGAATATGATAAAAGCTTTTTAGTCGAAAATTACAGGGAAGATATAAAGTTTATAATTAATGGAATTTATAATATGAGACAAGATGTCAGCGATCATTTAATTGTTCTTGATGGATCAAAAATAGAAATACATTTTTCTAATAATACTGTGAAAAGTATGGAAAAGTTTTTCAGTTCTGAGATTGATCCAAACATGGCAAAAATAACATCTATAGATTTTTCTCATTTTGATTCATCATTAATTGAAAACACAGCCTCAATGTTTTATGGATGTAGTTCATTAAAATCTATAGATTTATCCTTTTTAGATACTTCTAAAGTTGTTGACATGAGCAATATGTTTTTAAACTGTTCTTCTTTAGAAATTCTAGATTTATCCACTTTTGTTACTTCATCAGTAACTAATATGAGTTCTATGTTTGCTGGATGCGAATCTTTGAAATTCCTTGATATATCAAATTTCAATATGGATAACACCACAAATGGAGAATTTATGTTTAATGGCACTAAAAATTTGAAATATGTTAATTTATATAATATTCAAAGATCTTATAGTAATATCAGTAAAAGTGAATTAAATGAGATAAAGGATTTAACTGTTTGCCAAAATCAAAAAATAATTTCGAATGAAAATATAATTGAAAACTGTTGTTATTACGACCTTAATACAAGTAAATGTAGTAGTAATCAAAATTATATAATAATATTCTATGGTGATAGAGTTGATTATACAAATGGATTTATTAAAGATGAAGAAGGTAATGAATTTAGACAAGGTATTGATTTTATAATCAATGGAGAGGATCATAATAAAAAATTAGATGGAACTACTAAATTAAATTTACATAAAGGTTCTAAACTAGAAATATATTTCTCAAATCCAATTTCTTTGACAAGCACACAAAGTTATTTCAGTTCCTCCAAAGATAAGAATGCTGGAAAAATTGTATCAATGGACTTCCATCACTTTAATTCATCAAGTATTAATGATATGAGTTCAATGTTTTATGGATGCAGTTCATTAAAATCAATAGATCTATCTAATTTTAATACGTCATTAGTAACAAATATGAGTTCAATGTTTTATAATTGCACTTCTCTAAAATCATCAGATTTATCTTCTTTTGATACTTCATCAGTAAGTGATATGGATTCTATGTTTGCTCTATGTGAATCTTTGATATTCCTTGATATATCTAACTTTAATATGACATTAATAAATAGTTCTAAAACAATGTTTGACTCTGTTGATAAATTAAATTACATTAATTTATATTTTGTCCAAGATCCAAATAAAGTTCTTCCAGATATAACTAATCTTCAAAATGTTTCAAATATTTGCCAACGAGAAAATAAAAAAATCATGGAAAATGCAGAAGCAAAATGCTGTTATTATAGTGTCGAAAAAGAAAAATGCGAATCAACTAATTATATTGTGATATCTTTCAATAAAGATGTCCATTACTCCAAAGGTTTTGTAAATGATTATAGAAAAGATATAGCTTTTATAATAAATAAAAACTCCAATTCAAAAATATTTGATACAGATGATCTATTTTTGCCAGCAGGCACAAAATTAGAAATTCATTATTCATCTCCTGTGGATACTTTGGAAAATTACTTTAATAAAGAAATTGATATAAATATGGAAAACGTAGTTTCAATTGATTTATCCAATTTTGATACATCAAGAGTAACTAATATGAAATCGACATTCTATAGATGTAGTTCATTAATATCGCTTGATGTTTCTACTATAAATACTTCCCAAGTGAATAATATGAATTCGATGTTTGCAGAATGTATCTCAATAGAGTCAATGGATTTATCAAATTTGGATTTATCGTCAGTGGTTTATATGAATTTTATGTTTTCAGGATGTACTTCCTTATTATCGGTGGATTTATCAAAAGCAGAAGCGAAAAATGTAGTTAGCACTGCTGAAATGTTTAATGAATGCAAATCTTTAAGATATATTGATTTAAAGAAAATTAATACTTCACTTGTAACAAATATGAATTATATGTTTTCAGGATGTAGTTCTTTGGAATATCTAGATATTTCTTATTTTAGTTCAACAAAAGTAAAAGAGAAAGAATCGATGTTCAAAGACGTAACAAACTTAAAATATCTCTCCTTATATAGAGCTGGAGATACCAATAATGTCATTTCAAATAGTATTTTATCGAATTTGAATAATTTAACAGTTTGTCAACAAGAAAAAATTCTTTTAGGTGATAATTTAATTGATAAATGTTGCAAATATAATATAGAAATAAGTGAATGCGAATATGTAAATTATATTGTAGTATATTATGGAGAAAATGTTAAATATCCAAATGGTTTCATTAATGATAATAGAAAAAATACAGCATTCAAAATAAATGTTGGTGATAATGAAGAGCAAGATGCTAAAGACGCATTAGATATAGAAAAAGATGTTCCGGTAAAAATAAGTTTTGAATCTCCTTTGACAAGTTTATTAAACTTCTTTTATAATGATACAAATGCTGGAAAAATAATATCGATAGATTTTTCAAATTTAGATTCATCAAAAATAGAAAATATGAATTCTGTATTCTATGGATGTAGTGCATTAAAATCAGTAGATTTTTCATATTTTAATTCATCATTAGTAACTGACATGGAATCTATGTTCGGAGAATGCAGTTCATTAGAATTAATTGATTTATCAAGCTTTGATGTCTCTTTAGTTACATCAATGAAGGATATGTTTTATGGTTGTAGCTCATTAAAAGCAATTGATTTATCTAATTTTAATACTCCTTCTTTAACTAATTTACAAAATATGTTTAAAGATTGTGGTTCATTGGAATCAATTGATTTGTCTAAATTTGACACTTCAGAAGTAAGCAGTTTTTCAGGAGTCTTTTCAGAATGTACAAAGCTGAAATATCTTGATATATCATCTTTTGATGTTTCAAAGCCTAAAAATTTAAATGGTGTGTTTACTAATATTCCATTGAAATATTTGAATATATATAATATTACAGATCCAAATAATAAAATAGCAGAAACAGAATTAAATGATTTAACTAATTTAACAATTTGCCAACAAAGAGAAATATTTACAAACGAAGATAAGAACTATCAATGCTGTAAATATAATATCGAAACAGAAATGTGTGAATTTAGTAATCATATTATTGTTTATTTCAAAGACGAGGTTGTATATGGTAACGGCTTTATAATTGATAGTTATGGCACTATCATCGAAGGAAGAAGAGATAAAATAGATTTTATACTTAATGGAAATGACAAGAATCCAATAAAAGAAAATGAAACTTTTACAGTAAAAGGAGGCTCAAAAATAGATATATTTTTCAAAAATATAACAAGCCTAAACAATTTCTTTAATGCTCTATTTGATCTAAATTGTTTATCTATTATATCTATTGATTTATCTAATTTAGATTCAACCTATATAACAGATTTAGGCTATCTATTTTCTGGTTGCAATTCTTTAAAATATATTGATTTCTCAGATTTTGATACCTCAAAAGTAACTAATATGAAAGAAATGTTTGCAGGTTGCGGTGATTTAGAAGTATTAGATTTATCAAACTTTAAGACATCATCAGTAACTAATATGGGAGGCATGTTTTCATCATGTTCTGGTCTATTATCTATTTATTTATCTACTTTTGATACTTCTTCAGTGGAGAATATGGCTTCAATGTTTTCGGATTGTAATAAATTAGAATCAATTGATTTATCCTATTTTAACACTTCATTAGTGACAGATATGACAAGTATGTTTTCTGATTGTGAAAAAATGAAAGTCCTCGATATTTCTAATTTTAATATGGAGAATGTTAAAGATTCAGTAAGCATGTTTTCGAAAGTGCAACTAAAATATATTAATTTAGAAAATATAATAGATTCTCGTAATATTACTTTACAAAGCGATTTAAAAAATGTAAAAGATTTAATTATTTGCAGCCCAGCAAACCTTTCGAAATGTTGCTATTATGATTATAAAAGTGAAAATGGAGGATGCCTTTCTACAAATTATATGATTGTTCATTATGGAAATGAAGCAGAATATCCAAATGGGTTCCAAAATAAATTTAGAAATAATATTTCTTTTATAATAAATAGAGATCTAGGTGATAAATTGAATATTT
>NBJL03001023.1:1391-16709 GCA_002087855.3 Entodinium caudatum | reverse complement strand
AATCCCCATAATATTTCATTAAAATATATAGAAATATTTTAAATTTAATAAAAATTCCTAATATAATATTATTTAAATTATTATAAAAAATCAAAATGAAGAAAAATTTGACATTATCCCAACTACCTCAAATTCATACTTCGAATATAAATCTATCAATTAATAACACTTTTGTTTTAATAAGGAATAATACCCATGAAAATTTTACGTTGAATCAAAAAAGTAATTTGCCAAATATTTTTTCAAATTCTATCAAGCAAAAGAAAACGAAGTTTTCTCCTTTAAATTTCACTAAAACAAAAACAAATATAAATCTTTCTCCAAATATAAATACGATAAAGTTAAAAAAGAAAAATAGTCAAAAATCGGAAAATGAAATAAATCCTTTGTTCGAACTTATGATGAGTAATAAAATATTAGGTAGATTTTTGTATTTTTTTAATGTAAGAGAATTATTGATTTTGATGAATATTAATAAAAAAATAAATACTTTTATTAAAAATACTGATGTTTTTAAGAAATATATTGATATTAAAAATGATATTAAATGTGGAAAATTATTTAAAGATACTAAAAATGATAAAGTATTTAAAAATATTAAATATAATTTTAGAAATAGTTCAAGAAATATATCTTATCAACTAACAACCCAATCAACATTTTTAAGCAATTTGAATAAAACTAACAAAACAGAAAATATAAACAGCTTCTTAAAATATAATTTATTAACCAAGAAAAAATTAAAACTTTCAAAAATAGTAAATCCAAAACTAACCAAAAATATACCTTCTTTAAAAATATTAGATAATTTAAAATTAAACGCCTTTACTACTAATCACATTGAAACTTCTCGTAATTCAGTTTTATCTTCAAAAACAGGTTCAAGTAAACATAAAAGCCTAACTAAAGATAATTTAACAAAAAGAGATTATAATGAAATATTCAATATAAATGAAATAAGCATGAAAAAATTGAAAACAATGCTTTTATCTTTAATTAAAAATAATGGGAATAAAATATCATTACTAATGAAAAAATATAAATTGACTTTTCCAGAAACAAAAATTATTTTTCTTGGAATTATCGAGTCTTTAATTTTGAAAGCAATGAAAGAAAATAATAATGAAATAGACATTGATTCATTAATATTACAAAGAGTAAATCCTGATAAATTTTTAGATTTTTATATTGACCCGATATTGAATTTAAATTATATCAAAATTCATAAAATAAATTTCAATAACGTAATTATCCCTTCTTTATTTACAATTAAAAAAATATCCAATCTTATTTACCGTAATTTAGATAACATAAAAATATTATCTCTTCAAAATAATTACATTGGTGATACCTATGCAAAAATTTTATTTAAATCATTAAAAAATAATCAAATTTTATCCATATTAAATTTAGATCATAATCAAATAAGTGCAAATGGAATAAAATATATAGAACCCTTTCTTTTAAATAATAGCTCACTTAATACTTTGGTTTTATCTTACAATTATTTAAGTGTAAGTGGCTCTAATTTATTATTGAGTTACCTTAAAGAAAATTCAAATTCTAATTTAAAGACTTTAGATATAAGTTTTAATGGCATCGGAGAAAAAGGTATTGAATCTTTGGTTGAATATATTAAATCCAATAAAAAATTGATTTCTTTATTTTTTAGCGGGAATTTAATAAGTGATAAAGGCTTATCTAAATTTTCTAATTTATTATTCGTTGATAATAAAAATTACAAAAAGGTTAAATTATCCTATTTAGATATTAGCAATAATTCTTTTACAAAAAAAAGTTATATATATATAAATAATATTATATACTTTTCTTCGTTTATTTCCAATATTAATATTAGTTATAATAGTTTGTATAATGAAGGTGTTTCAAATATTTTTTCTTGTATTAATAAGCAAAGTAAGTTAATATCATTGGATTTATCTAATACAAATTTAAATGAAAAAAGTATTGAATTTATTACTGAAAAAATAGATAAAAGTATTCTTTTACGAATTTTGAATTTATCTCATAATAATTTAAATAAAGCTTGTAGTTATATAAAAAATTTATTAATAAAGGAAAGTAATTTAAAAGTTCTAAAATTAGTTTTTTGTAAAATATCTCAAGAAAGTAACTTAATTTTCCAAGGCTTACGCAATAATAATGGTCTTCAAACTTTTGATATAAGTAGTAATTATTTATTAGTGGATAATAATTTATTAAATGATTTATATTCCTTTTTCAAAAATAACAGAAAATTAAATAATTTAATTATGGACAATACTAACATTGATGATTTTTTGATGAATTATATAAGTCAATTTATTGAAGAAAATAAAGGTTTAAAATTCATAAGTTTCAAAGATAATAAAATCACTAATCAAGGTGGTTTTTCATTATTAAATAGCTTACAAAAAAATGAAAATATTAGAAAAATTGGATTAGAAGGAAATCCGGTAGAAACTGTTATAAAACAACAAATATATATATTATTAAATGAAAAATTAAATATGAATTTAAATAAAAATGTTTGCTAAGGAATTCTTTCTTTTCCATCATGTATATAATATAATGTGACATTTTTTATTGTTTGTAGTGATTTTTATGTATATAATTCTTAAACATATTTTTATATATTCAATATTGATGTTTTAAATCATATTAAATATGGTTAAAATACACTTTGAATGATTTGAATTAAAATTATGATTATAGTTTTTACTTAATAACCATTCTTATTTAATTTTTAAATATTTAGTTTAATTTAGTTTCATATTATTATTTATTGATCAGTATCAATTTCATAGCAATAAATAATAGCATACTTCATTTTTTCCACAAATTCTTCTTCTTTGTCATATTTAGGCAAATTTAATTTAAAGAAGCAAGTCATGCTTTTAGGGAATTCATCTTTAGCTGCATTTATCGCTTTACTAATGGTATGTGTATATTTAGTCCCATTTTCAATTTTTGGTAATCTGCTTCTCCCAGAAACGAATTTCAAATATTTAATTCTCTCATTTTCACTAGTTGATTCAAACCATTTCCAGAACCATTTAATATTATCATCATCCTCATTAAATCCTTCATAAACTGTATTTGCTTTAAATTCTTTAATATTTAATTCATTAGTACCACAAACCTTTTCTTCTAATTGTTGCCATGTTAATACTTGTAAAATATCATAAGGAACTATTGAATAAAATCCTTTCTTTAAATAGTCCAAAGAATTATTAAATTCTTTTATTCTTTTTGATTTACTTAAGTCGATATATTCCTTTAAATTATCTATAGTTACTTTAATTTTACTTCCTCCAGGCTTTAATTCAATATCTATATCATTTGAATTTTTAATAACGAAATATAATTCTCCATATTTTTCTAATTCTTCCTTTTTTTTATTTAAGTCTGAAATCTTATTAATATAATCCAAGTTATTAATCGCTGTATAAAAATAATAATCTATTGATTCATAATCATACAAAGAAATTTCCTTACTTAAAATATTTTTCCATATAATTGGATGAAGATTTAAATCTAGGAAGTCTCCAGTAGAGATTGAACTTGCCATTAATTTTCCTAAGAATTCAAATGCTTCATTATATATACTCCTATAAGAATTTGGGTTTATTATATATTTATCATTTAATAAATCGTAATTTATTTTATTGTTCGGAGTTTTAATTAATATATCAATATAATCAGATTGCAATTCCTCGCACATATTTGAAATAACATCTTGATAAGGTCCACCACTATCAACAGCATGCTCGTTTTGTAACGCAACCCTAAATAATCTCGAATTTTTTTCTAGGAAATATTCATTCGAGCTTTTATTTTTCATTGAATTAAATACTTGACCAAAGATTGTTTCATCTAATTCAAAATCTTTTATTTTTTGATAACTCTCATTGTATTTAGCATAAAAAGCTTTGGCTTTAAATCTATCTACTTTTATTGTTTTTAATTCGCCATTATATCTATGGATTTTCCGTAGTAAATCATCGAATTTTTCTGAACGGATTTGATTTGGTAAATATATTATATTATTGACAATTATTTTTTGTAAGAAAGGTTTAAATTCAGAACGTTTATTAATTAAGCAATAGTTCATTATATTGTTTTCTACAGTCCTCATTCTTGTTTTTAAATAATTGAAAATGCTTTCACTTTCTTGTTCTTTTATTCTTTGATTATCTGATCCTAATCCAAATATCATTAAAAAGTCATATATATTTCCTTGCCTATTTAAGTAATTCAAGAATTCATTGTAATAAATATTAGATGTGAGTATTCTATCATCAGTTTTTAGTTTCTCCATGACACTAACAAAATCTAAATAATTTTGGTTTGTTAAAGCACTGAAATAATTTAAATATTTTCCAAATATTTCATCACTTTTATAAAATTCTTTCAATTTTGCTTCAGAGCTTTCTTCCAAATAATTATTTATTCTTATTTGAAAATCAATCACATTATTTTTTTCTTTATTTTTTATTTCTTGTATTAATTCATTTTCATCAACACACAGAACAAAACTTCGGTGATCACCTATAGATAATTTTATCGGTATTAAATTACTTTTTGGATTTTCTATATCCTTAATGTTAACTTCAGTTAATTTATTTACCATATTTTTATCATTAAATGATGTTATTTTTAACCCTAAAGCTCCTTTTTTATTATTTCCACAAGAAAACAGTCTTTTTACATAATTGCCATTTTGCAAGCATCGTCCAATAGCGAGAATGTGAGTATTACTAATAGCAATATGATCAATAATAGCATTTTTTATACTTGGGTCGAATTCTACCAAAGTCGGGCAAGGAATATCTTTTTCTTCATCTTCTTCATTTTTTCTTTTTTTTTCGGAATTAAAACTATCTTCATCATTATCTTTTAAAGTGTTAATATAATTAGTGACTATTTTTTGTCCCCATACATATAATTGTCCCGTAGTTGTTATAGCAGCACTTCTATTATTCCTGGTATATATTGATTTAAAGTTTAATCCTGTGGTTTCATCGCATTGAGTGAAATCTGGTATATATCTTTCTTCATCGTTTTTGATACCACATTCATGATTTTTATTTAAGCCTCTTGCGTATAATTTACCATTACCTTTATGATCTTCTATTAAGCATATTAGATATCTATCACCGTTAGCACATTGTATAAATCTTTTACATCCTTCTGGTAATTCTATTTTTGTCCATTCTTCTATCTTCTCATCTAAATCGTTAAATATTTGGCCACGTGTATTGTCTCCAATCCCATATAATTCTCCATAATTATCAATGACAAAACAATTTTTATAGCCCATTGACATTGAAACTACTTTGATATTATTTTTTATTTGTAAAAGAATTGGGGATTTAAGACTTATCTTGTTTTCTAGATTTTTTATTCTTAAAAAATTTGTATCATTTTTACCTATGGCATATAATTCACCTTTTTCAGTTAACATCACTGAAGTAGTGCAGTTTCCTGTGGCAATGTCTATTATTTTATTTTTTTCCAAAATATTAATTTTATTATTTTCTTTAATAAATTGTTTTTGTGATATTGAACTAAGACCTGCACCTTTTCCTGAACCGCAACTATATACTTTGCTTTCCTCTTCATCTAAAGATATACAATAATTTTGGCCATAAGAAAAATTCCAGGAATAATTTGATAATCCAGAACATTTTGTTGGCTCATCATAAAATTTAGCAAAACTGCCATTTATTCCTAATGAATTATTATAATTATATCCAAAGGCATATAAATAAGTTTTGATATTATTTAATGGAACTAGATATATTTTTTCTTGGGCGAATTTCATTTTATAATCAATCTTTCTTCTTTTTAATTCTTGTATATCGATTATTTCTTGTAAAATATATTTCGGTTCTTCATTTTCTTTACAATTATTATCTTTTGCGAAAACAGCTAATTTATTATAATTTATTTTTACATCATTTTTTCCCTCAAAATCAACCGAAAAAGAAGTAATAATTTCATCACCTTTTTTACCTTTTATAATTTTTGTATATTCATTAAATTCAGAAAATTTCATGTTAAATATATTTTTATTATCGGAACTACTTGACGCACTTTTCGGAAAGAAGCAATCAATGGAATCAGATATATAAGCTATTAAAGAGAATATTTCTCTAAAGTCATTTTCATTATAATATTTTTCTGTTGATAAAAGCTTATAATTTAAATAAAATAAAAATAATTTATGTCTTGTTTTCATCCAATATTTAAAGTAAATTTGCTCTTCTTCTCTGAAAAATAATATTAAACAAAAGTCGAAATATATAAATATTAATTGCATAGTTAAAATTTCATCTTTCTTGATAGCATTTCTACTTCTCTCACTAAAGAATTCTTCTAAGTCAATCTTTTTTTCTATTAAAGTTTTCATTTTTGTATCTATTTCACATTTTTTGAAACAATTTTTAAATAATTCGGAATTTTCTTTATTATAATTATTAATCATATATTCATATAAAATTTTGAAAACTTCAAAAGTAAAAGTTTCTTCGAAATAATCATTTTCATCCTTTTTTTTGATTTCTTCTTCGTCATCATAATATCCATAATATCTCGAATTTACATCCCTCATTCTTTTAATTTTATTTTCCAATATTTTTTTTATTATAATGAAATAATGTTCTACAAAAAGCTCGGCTTTATAAGAATTATTAATACAATTTTTTAATACAAATAATAATTTATCATAAATAATATTATTATATTTTCCGAAATTTTTTTCATATATAATTTCTTCGTTATTATTATTGCTTATATTGAAAAGATCGAGATAATTTTCATATGATAAAACATTATCGAATTGAATATCTATATATTTATCAAAATATTTTGAGAGCCATTGAGAATTAAAAAAGTTTAAATATTTTATTAAATTTTTCTTTAGTAAATCATTTGGTAAGGAATTTTTGATATTGAAATAGTATTCTAAATTTAATTTTTCTAAAATATATAATATATCATTTTCATTTAAAGATAATTCCTGTTTTATTTCTTCGAAATTGATTGAATCTAAACATAATATATCGAATATTAATCGCTTTATAAGTTTTAAATTTCCTAAGCAATAAAAACTTTGAGGATATTCGATTAATTCATTATATTTTTTTGTTTTATTTTTTTCCAATATATTTATTTCTTCATTTAAATGTTCTTCATCTTCTTCTTCATTAATTATTTTAAGGTCATTTAAATTAAATATATTCACTATTCCTGAAGAATTTTCTAATTCTGTTTTATAATCATTAATATTTATATAGTTTCCTCCAAGTCCTTTCTCAAAGAAATCAATAAATTTATTAAAATAGCTTTTCATTACTTCATATATAGGAATCTTTTTATCCTTAATAAATTTAATTAGATCTTTTTCACTAACATTTATTTCCTTTATTAATAAAGCTTTAACTTTCTTATCCTTTATTTGTTCAAATATCTCATTTAAATCTTCATTATCTTTTATTTCATTCACAAATAAAATACTTTCTTCGTTTTTTATTACTATTTCTCCTTCTAAACCTAAGCATTTATAAAAAGAAATATTTGATACATTTATATTTTGATATATATCTTTTATTATTTCTTCAGATGATATAGGGATATTTAAGGCTAAATTATACCATTTAATATTATCACTTGATTTGAGTCTTAAGCCTAAAGATCTTTCATTAATATAAAAATTGAATAAATTAGTAAGATCTTTATCTTTGTTTTCCTCTGTAAAAATATCTTTATTATTAGAAATATATGTGTTCAATATTATATTTATTTTTTCTTCGATATATTCTAAAGATAAAAATTTGTAAGTTTTTTCTATGATATTATTGGTTGAATAATATTCGTAAATTATTTTTAATATTTCTTTAATTTCTTCTTTATTTAATTGGTTCAAGGTATTTTTTATTATTCTTAAAGCTAAATATTTTCCTTTGTCATTTAATTGAGGAAATTTTGCTATAAGAATATTTTTAATAATAAGGTTCAAATTATTATTAATAAAAGCAGTTTGTTTTTGATTTTCAATATATTCTTGTATAATTATATTTTCCATATAATTAATACTGTTAATTTTGAAAAATTCAGAATTTAAAGCATCATCAGATAAAGCAAATCCACAAAATTGATTTTTTTCGACCTTATCAATCTCAGTATAAAATTTAAAATCATTTTTATCAAAATCCATTCTGGTTTTATTAGAAATATAATCATCAAATGAATTATTGCTATCTAAGAAGCATATAATTTTACCAGAATTGAAAGATATTTCTTTATCTGAATTATATAAGGCATTTCTTTCAAAGATTTTTCCTTCTGAGGAATTTATTTTATAATTATTTTCACTAATTCCTATGAAATAATCTGTGAATATTAAATTTAAGATATCATCGTTTTTATTCAATTTATCGAAATCATTTTTGTCTTCCAGTAATTTATTTAAACATATTATTAATAAACGATGATAATATCTTTTAATAATTTTTCCTTCGCTGTTTTTATTTTTTAATTTATCTAATATAAAATTAAATAAATATTCGAATATATTTGTATCATTCTGAATATTCTCATCTTGAGTTTTAAAATATGAAAATAAACTATTTTTTAAACGTTCTTTATCTATTGATTGAAGAATTTGATATAATAATTTCAGCATAATTAATTTAGTATGAGTATTAATATTATCTTTTTCTCTTTCATTTAAACTACTTGATAATGCAATTGTCATTATTTTATTAAAAATATTTTTCTTCGAAGATAAAATTAAGTCAAACATTTCTTTTGAATTAAAGACATTTTTGTAAAATAATAGTATAAAATCATGAGAATAGGGATTGTCACTATTTATTTCAGCAAAATAATTTAATATTTTTTCAAGTAATACTTGATAACTATTGTTCTTTTTCAATTTTATATTTTCTTTTATTAAACCAAAAATCTGCGAAATTAATATTTCAAAAATTTCCTTTTTTCTTTGATATTCGTTTTCCTTATTATAATACTTCAAATTATATAAGCATTTGTTATCAAATTCATTATTATTATTTTCTTTTTTATCAAAATATATTATATCTTCAAAAATTTCTATAATCTTGGAAACAATATCAAAATCTCTTTCTTTTATTTTCCACAATAGACTTTCTAATAATTCATATTTTGTTATATTACAAAGTTCTCTTCTATCATTTGACTTTATATCATATATTATTTCTATAATTTCATGAAATTCTTTTATTAATTTTTCCATTAAGGAATAATTAGCGCCATATATATAATCAAAACTGATTATTCCTTTATTATGATTCATTCTTATTTTTTGATTCATTAAATTTAATAAAAGTGATATATTCTTTTCTTTATTAATTACACTTAATAAACTTTTAATTAATTGAAATTGCTTAAGCATTATTTTACAATTTATATTTTGAATTTCGAGGTATTTTTTTATATCTTGAATATCAACATTTTCCAGTTGCTTTAATAAAATAAAGATATAATCTACAATTGATAATTTAGGTAAAATATTATTTTCTTTTTCTTTTTCTGTTTTTGTCGAAATTACTTCATCAATAAAATCCAATTTGATGTTAATATTTTCTTGATATTTTTTTATTTCTTTTTTGAACTCATCTTCGAAGAATTTATTCTTATCAATATCATAAATAGAACTCATTTTAAAACTGGCTTGATATAAAGAGAATATTTCTTTAAAGTTTTCAATGCTCTCAATTTCTTCTGTATTTATATTTATATCTTCTGTATTGATATTTTTCATATTTATATCCTCTATTAATTTTTCCAATTTTTTATCTAAGTCGTTATATTTTATTCCTATTGTGAATATTTTATTAATAAGTGGTTTAACATTTTTAATACTTGTCTTTTCATAATTAATTTTTTTTGTCTTTGAATAATATATTTCAAGATATTTTATCAAATCTTTTATTAAATTATTTATTTTCATATTTTCTTTTTCTTTTTTTTCATCTTTTGGTTGAATATTTATTGAATATTCATTAAATTCATTTTTCAAAATATTCTTAATGTCTTCTATTAATTGTTCACTTTTTACATATAATTCACTTTTAGTATCTTGCTTATAATCTTTATTTATTTCATTGATATATTTAAAAATTTCATTTTGATATAATTTAGCATGATTAACAACTAATTTATCTTTGTCATAATTATCAATCAAATTTTGGATTTGATCGTACGAACTAAACAAAAATAAGATTATACTTTTTTCTATTAAATTCACCATTTTTATATCCTGATTTTCTTTATATTTAATAAAATTTGCTTCATCTTTTATTGGAATGAAATCAATTACGAATTCATTTTTTAATTCGGAATCTTTTTTTATATAATTAATTATTATTTTTTTGATACCTTTGTAAATAATATTAGAATCTTTTGTTAAATCTATTAGATATTTTTCATTTTTAATATTAACTACATATACATTTATTATTTCATTTATATCAATTCCATGAATGTAACTCGATTTTATTATTAGATTATAGTTTTCATTTAAATCAAATTCTTGGGTATCGTTAATATCTGCTATTGAAGAGATTTTAACTTCGTATAAATTATTTAAATCAAGGAAATCGTTTAAATCTTCTTTTAAACTATTTTTATCTAAATATAATAAAAAATCCTGAATCAAAATTTGAATTTTGTTTTCTATGAAAAAATTTTTTGATAAAATATTTTGAATAATGAAATAAAAAAGCCTGAAATTGAAACTATTATATATAAAAGAATAATTGATAATTTTTGCATTATTTTGAGATTCGATATATTTTTGGAAAATATCTTTTATATTGATAATTAATGTCTCTATTAATTGAATTAATTTCTTAAATTTATCTTCATTATTAAAATAGGAAATGAATAATATTTCACTTGATTTTGATATAATATGTCTATATAAAGAATAATGATGGAATATTTTATCTTTATCTTTTTCATTGCTATTATTAAAAATGTTTATTAAATATTCCTTATCAAAATTAATTAATATCTTATATAAATCATCATTTTTTTGTGTCGTTTTTTGTTCCAATAATAAATCAATCAACAAAAAATTAGTTTTATTTATTCCATTTTTTAAATATTTTTCAACATCTTTAATATCTAAAATCCCAATTTCATTAACATAAGATAAAATATATATAATTTCTTTCAATATTTTATTGAATGTGGCTATATTATCTTTTTTTTCAATATTTTTAATAATGAATTCCTTTAAATAATCAAATAAATTCTTAATTTTTTTTTCTTGAAAAATTCCGCTATTATACATAGAGCAAATAGTTTGTTTTAAAATAATTAAATAATATAATTTATTTTCCAATTTTTCTTCCTTATTATTTTCTATAACTTTTTTAACTAAGAAATTCAAAATGTATTCCTTGAAACTAAAACAATAAATAAAATTTTCTTCTACTAAAAATTTTTCTGTTTCTTTTGATAATAAATCAAAATTCCCATAAATATTTAAATAAGCAGAATAATTTTGTAATAAATCCCGATATAAATTTTTGCTTAATGAGATATTATTGTAATCACTTGAGTCAAAAGGTAATAAAGATATTCCTTCGTTGATTAAATTGTTATTATCTTTTTGAGATATATTTATTATAAATCCATTTTTATCAATTTTTGTTAAAAGAAAACGATTATTATTAAAAGATAATTTAATGTTTTTATTCTCTAAATCATTTTCATCAATATTGTTAGTATTTTCATTATTCAATTTGGCAATATTTAATACATATTCATTTCTACCTTTCATAGAAAATTGGGATATATATTTATCATCAGATGATTCTAATATCAATAAATTATTTATACTAAGTCCATTATACATTTTAAATGTAAAATCTTTTTCTTCGAATTTGTCTTTTTCTAAATAAATTGTTAAATTTGTATAACTTTGAAAATCTAGTTTCAATTTTTTTTGTATTATTAAAACTTTGAAAGAATCTTTTTCTTTGCAAATGCAATATAAATATTTGCTGTCATTTAATAATTGGGAACATTGATATTTTTTGAAATCGATTTGATCTTGTTTTATTAATCCCATTGTGCTTTGGTTATATATTTTATATTTCAAATACCTTTCTTTTTTTGATTTCTCTGTTAAATAAAACAAATATAAAAATTCATTTTTTATAGAAATATTTATATCTATAATAATTTCTTCTTTTTCTTTATTTAATTCAATTTTCCCATAATTAATCACATTTTTTTCCAAAATATTAATTTTTAAATAATACAACACATCTTGTATACTTTCTTGTTCTTGTTTTCCTTCTTCTTTATCATTTGCTTTTGTTTCCTTATTTTTATAGTTTAAAAACACGAAAAGGTCATCCTTATAATGTAAAGTTAAATAATCGTTATAATTTGTATTATTCAAATTCTTTATTCTTTCTTTGATTTCTTCCTTATTCCAAAATAAAGTAAAGTCAACTTTGATTTTATTTCTGATATTTTTTTCATTGAATAATTTCCCGAAATTAATACTATCTTTAGAAATTAATTGATTGAAATTATTTTGCTCGTAATTAATAGCTTTTAGTAGTTTATTATGGGAATCACAAAATTGAATAAGTATTATTAATAATTTTACTGATTTGAAACTTTTGTTAATTGACAATAATATTTGTAAGTACTGTTTTAGTGTATCTTCGCTACTTTTTTTTTGTTCAAATTTTTGAGATATTGAATTTAATAAATTGCAAAGGCTAATTTCCAATAAATTATAAGTTAAGAATCCCAAGC
The DNA here is from genome assembly GCA_002087855.3 of Entodinium caudatum. Classification (NCBI taxonomy): domain Eukaryota; phylum Ciliophora; class Litostomatea; order Entodiniomorphida; family Ophryoscolecidae; genus Entodinium; species Entodinium caudatum. Next base: position 3,881 of record NBJL03001023.1, on the reverse strand, counting down.
ATTTCATAGTAACTTTATTTTCTGTAATTAATTTTTCTAATTCTTTCAAGTCTTTAATAATTTCTTCTTCACTGTTTTCTTTATAATTAAAAAATATATCATCAATTTTATTAGTAATTAAGCTACAATTTTCAATTTCTTTATCTTTTTCTTCTTTATCAATTTCCAAATTACTTAAATTCTTTGGTAATTCTTTATTAAAATTACTCAATTTTTTCTCTTTGATAATATTTTTCAATTTAGTTTCTTTATCATTTAGGATTTTATTTTTAATTTTTTGAGAAAATATCAGATTCTTAGTATTTAAATCTTGATTTATTTGATAACTTTTCTCATCTTCAATGGATTTGCTTAATTTATTCAGGATTTCAGGAGTGGCACAATAATAAAAAATGTCTTCTTTTAATTTATTAATTTTTTCTTTCTTAAAATCTTGTAATGTTAATATATTTTCTACTTCAATCATATCATCATCATTATCATTATCATTATCCTTTTTTTTGGGTTTTTCATATAATTTCCTTGGAAAAAATAAAAAATCTTCGAAATAAATTTTATCATCCTTTTTTTCTTCAATAATCACTTCTTCTCTATTTCTTCTATAATCTTCGCTAGAATCAGAATCTCTCCTTCTTCTTTCTCTATCTCTATCTCTTTCCATAATTCTCCTCATATCTCTATCCATATGATGCCCTCGCATCATCATTCTAAACATATCCATATCAGGTCTACCCATCCAACCGCCATGAGGAAAACCATCAAATTCTTCCATTTCCATTTATATATATTTCTATTTTAATAAAATTTATTATTTATTGATTTCAAAAATAGGATTGTATTCATATGAGATATGGGGATTGGGGATTGGGGATTGGGGATTGGGGATTGGGGATTGGGCCCAATCCCCAATCCCCAATCCCCAATCCCCAATCCCCAATCCCCAAAAAAAATAATCTAAAAATTAATTAATGATTTATTTTTAACTAATAAAAACTTAATAAAAATAAATTATATAATTAATTAAATTCTAATAATGGAAGGAGCAGCAGAATTTGCTTCATTCAAAAAAGTTGTAATATTTGGTAGTGAAGGCTCAGGAAAAACAAATCTTGTAAAAAGAATTGAAAGAGGTTCATTTGCAAATGAATCTCATACAGATGATGGTAATTAATAACAATTTATAATGTATAGCATTCACAACAAGCAAAATATCTGTTGATTTCGAAAATAAAACATTAAATTTAAATTTATATGAAATTAGAATAGATAGTGAATTTGATACTTCATTACTTGATAGTTTTTTATTTGAATGCCAATGCGCTTTATTTTTGGTAGATATATCTAATACTGATAGTTTCACTAGAATAAAAGACGTTATAAGCTCTATAAAAATGAATAAATTTCCATATCTTAAAGCAATATTAGTACAAAATAAATTAGATTTGGAAAGCACAAGACAGGTATCTAGTCTAGAATTAAAAGAATATTTAGATAATAATAAATCACTAGATAGTCAAGAAATATCAGTAAAAAATGGAGATAATATACAAGAATTAATAAAGAAAATAAATACAGCAGTAAATGAAACAAAAAATGAACTCCCATCTAATATAGTTTCAGAATCAGTTATTAAAAAAGCCAATTTAATGAATGAACAAGGTGCTTTAAGTTTCATATTAATAGGAGATTCAACAGTTGGTAAGACATGCTTTTTAAATAGATATTTTAAAAATCAATTCACCGAAACATTTTTAGCAACTATTGGCTTAGATAAAGAAATTAAGCATGTGAAAATAGGAAACGATAATTATAAATTAACAGTATGGGATACAGCAGGACAGGAAAGATTTAGATGTTTACCAAAAAAATATTACCAAAATGCAGATGGTGTATTATTATTATTTGATGTAACTAATGAAGAAACTTTTACAAGTGTATCAAATTGGATGAAAGATGTAAAAGATAATTCTAATAAAACTATTAGTAATGAAGCTAATAAAGAATCAGAGATTTCATTATTTTTAATAGGTAATAAAATAGATAAACCTGGGAGAGTTATAACTAGAGAAAAAGCGGAAGAAATGGCTAAATCATTAGGTATGAAATATTTTGAAATTAGTTGCAAAATTAATATGAATATTCCAGAAGTCATGGCTAGAATGATTATGGAATGTCATATGAAAGCTAATCATATTGATAATTGCTTTAAATTACAACCAGTGAAGAAAAGCGATGAAAAAAAGAAAAAAGGTTGTTGTAAATAATTATGATCAAATTTTGGTTATATTAATTTAAAATAATATTTTATTAAATAAATGAAAATAAAAATATTTAATTAATTATTAAATATTAAGAATAAATAATTTAATTAATTTGAAAAATGGAATATTTAAATGGAAAAAGAAATGGAAAAACATATTAGACCTTAAAGGAAGCGTAATTCAATTTTTATAATATTTTTATAGAAAGAACAAATTATCATTGGCCTTA
>NBJL03001022.1:0-14919 GCA_002087855.3 Entodinium caudatum | reverse complement strand
ATAAACTCTGTTTTTAGAAGATCGAAATCAATCGAAAGTGCAAGATATAATAACTTATTTATTGAATAATGTTAAATTAATAACTCAAATTTAAAATCTACCTCCATAGTCATCATCATCATCGTCAACCTTTTTATAATAATCATCCTCTTCTTCTTCCTCTTCTTGATTTTGTTCATTTTTTTCTTCTTTATTTTCAGCTTCATTCTCTTGAGCTTTCTTTTCATCTTCTCTTCTTTTTAACTCCATTTTTAAATCTAAGAAATAATTATCATCAATATCTCCTCCTATTATTTCACTAAGACTATAAATTTGATTCAATTGTATTTTCAAATTTTTTATTTGGTTTAATTCTTGTTTAAATTCGTTTTTGATATAAACATTTTTTTTCCATATATCTGGAATATCTAAATAATTAACGATATTATTTGAATTTTTTTTAATTTTATTTGCCTTATTTTTTACTTCAGATAAAAATGTAGAAATAAATAAACGAATTGAAAAGGCAAAAATATCTTTATCAATTAAATGCTTTTCATAAAAATACTTATTAATTTCATTAATCTTATCCTTTGGTATTTCTACCTTAATTTCTAAAAGCTCTTTGCTTAAAGTTGGATATATCAACATTAAATAATATTCCAATAAATTTGTTGTTTTGCTGATTGTGATATCTGATTCTTTGAATAATTGTTTAAAATTATCTGATATATTATCTTCCAAAAATAGAGAACAATCATATAAAGAACTTTTTTCTTTTAACCTATTCTTTTCATTGCCTTTAACCTTATTCAGATATATAATTATATTTTTGAAGTCTTCTAATATTTTTTTAATTAAAATTGTATTTTCTTTATTATCCATATAAAATTCATATAATAAAATTTTTTCTTTAATTAATAATTCTTCAATTATATAATTATCATTGAACTTTGTTATTATATCTATATTATCAAAAAATAAATCTTCATTTTTATATATAAATTTTGTTATTTCCTTATTGAATAATTTTTTATTTTTTACTAGAATATCAGTCATATTCTCTTCAATTTTATCCAAATCAATATCGAATAGATTGTATGATTTTTTATTATTGTCAATTAAAATTTTCCTAAAGGAATTATTGAATACAATATTAATAAGAGAAAAATTTTTTTCAAGATTAAATGAAAATATTTCATTTTCTTTTATATTTTGGATATTTACTTCATTTTTATAACTTGCATCGAATATTCCTTCTTCTATTTTTATATCTAGTATTTCTCTTATTTCATTATTTTGTTCTTGGATGAAATCATAATAAATATCAATATAGCTTTTTCCTATATCCGTTGCGTCATCAATAAAAAACTCGAATAATTTACTTTTATTAGAAAGTTTAAGTTTTTCTCCATCTTTTGATATTTTTCCTAAATAATTATAAAATTTAATAAATTCATCAATTTGTTTACTATTATATAAATATAATTCATCATCACATAATATTTCATTTTCTGCTTCTTCTCGAGTTTTATTTAAAGAATATTTTTCTCTAAATAAATTTAAAGTATTATTATATAAAGCTAGTTTATCTAAATTATTATTATTATTATTTCTGTCTTCTAAATATTTTGCTAAAACTGGGTATTTCCTAGAATCAATACTTTCTTGGAATTTCCTGAGTAAAACTTCTTCATTTAAATAATCCGAATAATAAAAATATTTATATAATGGGTATTGTTCGCAATCATCATATATTTCTTCTAAAAGATTTATAGGTAATAATTTATCATTTTCATCAGGTTTTATTAATTTTTCATAATTTTTATTTTCTTCCAAAAATATTTTTATTTTTTCTGAAATAAATTCATCTACATTATTTTCAAGTTCTATTAATTCATCGTAATTAATATTTTCTTTTTTTCCTTTCAATAATTCGAATAATCCAGAAAATATATAATTCATGAATAACTCAATATTATTTATATTTTGCTTATTTAGTTCATTTCTGAGCAATTCCCAACAACGTCTTAACATTTCAATCCAGGTTATTTTACCATTTTTACCTTCAGGTAAATATTTTTCAAATATTTTATTATCACTGAATAATCTAGCAAAAAAAATATGAGAAAATAAAATAAAGTTTAATAATCTATATGAAACTTGACTTAAATTTCTTACTACTTTATTATTTCTTTTTAAATGTGATAATTTTACTTTTGTTATTCCTCTTTCAGATTGGAATTCATTTTTAACATATTTATTTATGAACTCTTCCTTTGTTAAATAATTTAATCTGTCTTCATATTTATATAAGAAATCTTTGTTGTCGTCAATATCTTTTTTATCTTTAAATATTCGGAAATAAGTATCAGATTTTACTGGTCTAAAATAATTATAAAGATAAGTTACATATGATTCGTTTCTCCATAATTCTTTTCCGCATTGCTTGCATTTTATTATATTGTTTTTCTCGTCAAATACTTTATCATTATGATAATATCCTTTATTATTGCAAACACATACATAACAAGCTCTTTCCGAATTTTCTCCTGTAAAATGGTCATTTATTTTTGATAATAAATAATAAATATCTTTTTCTTCAATATCATTTCCAGGAAAATAGGAGTTATTAATACTATCAATATTTGTCTTTGTGATGTTATATAATTTATAATAAATATTTGATTTATTATTTTTATCTAATTGAGAAAAAATTTCATTTAAACAATATCGATAGGATATTAATAACATTTTTAAATCTTGACATTCAATTTCAAATTCTTCTATTATATTTTCAAATTTTTCTTCCCAATAAAAAAATTGTAAAGCCCTCAATATTTTATCATATTCATAATTATATTCTTTAAAAAGAGGGGCTATAACATTTTTGTAAAAATTTAAATAAATATTTTTTTCTTTGGAATTAATTGGATTAAAATAGAATGGAATTATATTTGAAGTCGAAAAATAGAAAATATCAATTCCATTTTCCAAATCAAATTCTTTAAAATTTACTTCTTCAAAATTATTTTGTTTATACTTATCAACTAATTTATAAAACTTCTCATAATTTTTGTTTTCATATTTTGTATTCATATCTTGATAATTAAAAATATTATTTTCATTTATTGATATAAATTCATTGAAGTTATAATCTTTAAGTTTAAATTTAAGAATTGTTTCGTTTTTTAAAAACACCAGAAATTGTTGATGGTTTAAATAATATATAATTTTATAGATATATAATTTTATGGTTTTTCCCATAAGTTTATCTTTTGGTTTGAATTTTAAATCTATTTTTACTATTTCCCCTATTATTTTGGATGGATTTTGCATATATTCATAATTACTTGCATTCATCATTGATATAAAATTGTGGCAAAAAGTTTTAATGTATGCAACACAAAATAATTTACACATATTTTTGTTGTTTTTATTTTTAATTTTTTCTTTGCTATTTAGGAAATTTTTTAGATATTCAATTGTTTTTATAAAAACTTCTAAAGGTTGTTCTTCCAATAATATTTTTGGTTTTTCTTTAAAAACATTATTTAAGTAAATATGCGAATTCTTTTCAAAGAAATAAATTAATGTTTCTGAAAGAGTCAAATAATTATTTTCATTTTCATTTTTTAAAATGTTTTCTATTATTTTTCCAATTTCACTTTTATCATTCAGCAAATTTGGAATAGTATTAATGAATTTATCTTTTAAAGGAATTATTAATTGTTTAAATAATATTTGTAGTAGTTCACCTGAATTTCTAATGGTCTCATTATTTTTGATAAGATAATTAAAAATTGTCGTCCTATAATTAATATCAGAAACTTTTTTTATTTCATTCGAAAATATTTTATTTAATAGTTTATAATATTCTTGATTTTCATTGTTTATTATTTTTTTTAATAATCCATAAAATTTGGAAAAAGAATTAGATAAGCTTTCATATTTATTTTCATCGGAAGATTGCAATATTTCATTACTTTCTATAATATTTTTAATGATATCATTAAATTTGGAATTTAGCTCCTTATTATTTTCGCATTCTTTTGGAGACAAAGTTTCATATATATCAATAATTACTTCAATGATATACATTTCGTTTAAAAATAATAATAAATTATAATCCAAATATTGAATTAATTTAAGTGATTTCTTCAAAAAGTTAAAATATTGACTATTATTTAAAGGAATATTTCCTTGAACACTGCTTAAACAAATAGAAGCCAAAATAATATAAAAGCATTCATTTACTTCTGTTGTATGCTTTGGATTTCTATTTTCGTTTGTAGGATATTTAATATTTTTAGTGTTTATTTTTTCTTCTATTTTTTGTAGTAATTCTTCATCTTTTACAAAAATATTTTTTAAAGCTGAATATATCTCTAACAAAAATAAAATATTATCTTTATTTGCTTCTATCCAACTTATTTTTAATAGTAATATTTTAACATTGTTTTCTTCATTCTTTTTAAATATTTTATGTTGTCGATTAAATCTCAGACTTAAAATCAGATAAATAAAATTATGATAAATTTCTTCATTTATTTTTATTTCATTCCAATATTTCAAAATGAAATAAGTTATATAATCTCTTAAAATCAGATTCAAATCCATTTTATCCTTACTCATTATATTAAATATCATTTTATTTTTTCTAACTTCTTGATATAAAGAATCCAATAAATCATTTTCTTTATTATGAAATTTTCTTTCTACTTCTTCTATATCACCTTTTATAAATTTCCTTAATTTATTTTCATTTTGAATAAAATCCCCTGCAATATTATGCGAAATAAATTCTGATAATTGTTGGTAAAAATTATAGAAACCAGGAATTATATAATTTTTATTAAATTTAGGTTTATATTCTTGATCATTATTGATATCCAATTCCTGCAATTGCTTGGCTTTTATTTCATTTAAAATTTCCTTTTCTAATAAATTTCCATTTTTTTTATTTAAAACCATTAAAGTTGTTAAAAAATTATTATCTTCTAAAATATAAAAAATTTTGGATAAAATTCCTTCGAATATTACTTCCGAAATATAATCTTTTAAAATACTTACTATATCTATACTATTTTTTTTAATGTATTCATCTTCATATATTTTTTGAATTAAATCTTTTCCAAATCCATTCACAAAAGATTTGGCTTTTTCTAATATATTTCTCATAAAAGCCTTTTCATTATATTTGAATGTTTCTTCTATATCCTTTGATAAATTTTTTTCAACATTGTCTTCATTTAAATCAGCGTCTAAACTTGAATTTTTATTACTTTTTTGATTTTTAAAAATGAAGCTTTTTAATACTTTAAAAAATATTTCTTCAAGATCATTGCTTTCCTCCAAAGTGTTTTTAATCGGCTTATTAAGAATATTATCTAAAGAAATATTTTCACCTATTAAATTATCAATAAATATTTGATTAACATTTGGATAAACATCAAAAATATTTGATATTCTTAAAGGTTTTTGCTCATTTTTTATAAGTTTTATTTTTTTATCATTATCAAATTTTTTTTCTTTTAAATTTCTTCTTACATGAACAATACAAATAAATTTGTAATATTTATATTCTTCGTCAGAGAAATTATTAATGATAAAAGAAACTACAAAATTCAACTTATTTGACTGAGAAACATCAAATTGAAGTAAAATATATTTTTTATTATTTTTTTTTGATTTATTTATTTTTATTTTATCATTAATTAAATTATATAACATTTTTTCACTTTGTATTTCTGAAATCATATGAGAACTTGATAATTCAACTCCATCAATGGAAACATCAGAAAAACTAAAAGTATAAATTATTGATATTTTATAATCTTTTTTCTCACACATTTCTAAATAATCGACCAATTTTGAAAAATGTCTATTTTTAAAATAAGAAATTTTTAATATATTAGTATCAGGTAAATTTATAATTATATCTTGTGGTAATAATTTTGAAATTTTATCACAAATTTTTCTTTTAATCTCTTCTTTATCTTCAATTTTTTCATTTTTTGAATCATCATTGTTCTGGCTTAAATTAAATATTAATCCTTGAATATCTTGTTTTTTGCATCCTATTAACAAATTTTTTAAATCATAATTAATATTTTTTTCAATATTTTCTATAATTTCTGTTAAATTTAGACCATTCACCCAAATTTCTTCAAAAAATTTTTTTTTGGCAGGACTTAACAATTTATCAATTGAAATAATATATTTTTCAAATCTATTCAAAAATGGAGGATCTACTTTATTTATATATTTTTTGTCAACCATCACAATACATTTAAATGTATCGTGAATATAAACTAATTGTTCACTGAAATTTCCAGGGCTTATTCTTGCAAAATTTTTTTCATTATTAACTATATAATTCATATTAAATAAATCATAAAGAAAAGCATATATTTGCTCCAAATTTTGCAAGATTATTATATCTCCATTAGAAGTGTGAATTTGAATTATATTTAGCATTTTATATTGATATTCATTATCATTATCATTAATAAAAGGACTTCCTTCATAGAATTTTATCTCTTCTTCATTTTTATTAAGCTTTTTAGATATACTTTGTTTTATTAAAGGCGCTAATGCTGGCTTTATTTCTAATAAAATATATCTACTATTTTTATCCTTGAGGTTATCAATAATATTTTCTAATATATCATATTTCTTAACGTTCTCTATTATTGGTTTATTTTCTTTATCTTTGCACACTTCATTTACTACTAAATTATGGATAATTTTAAACAAATTAACAGAACTAATTTTTTCTTTTTTTTCTCCAATATTAGCTCTTATTTCCCTTATTAATTTGAATGGTTTAAAATCATAATATTCTTTCCTTTCTATTTCAAATTCCATACCTCCAAAATTTCTTTCAATATATTTTTCTATTATCATTGTGACTAAATTTTTAGTATTTGCTACATTATTTAAATCTCTTGCTATTCCTTTAATTAAATAATAAAAATCCCTATTTCCATGAAAATCGATATCTATTGTGTTTTCCTTTTTATATAATTTTTTAAAGTCTTCATCTGCAAAAATTTGCTCAAAATCATCTTTCATCCATGAAGGATAATCTATTATATTAAAATCATTTTTAATTATATCCGTTAATGACTTTTTTACAGCCATAATCTGCTCAAATTTTATTTCATTTTCATATTTTAAATTCTTCGATTTGAACAATTTTCCAAAATTATCTTTTAATTTTGGTTTTATTTTGGTATTAAATTCTTCGACTAAAAATTGCTTATATACAATATATTTTTTGAATTCTTTTAAAGCTTCTTTATATTTCTTATAATCTAAAGGTAAAACAGAATTAAAAATTTCATTATTTCCTATATTTTCATTAATACTTTTTGCTATACTTTTTGAAGTTTCTATTAAATCATCTGTACAATCTTCTAAATCTGGAACAGATAATAATAAACATCTATTAACTTTAGCAGCATCTAATGACCAATTACTTATTCCAACAAAACTAACTTTATCTTGATTTCCATCATATTCCAGCTTGCTATGTAAAGCTTTTAAAGGATTAGATTGTGCCTTTTCCGCTAATCCCATCTCATCTAATAATATCATTGAAATATTTTTTTCTTTATCCAAATTTTTTATTTTATCCTTTGCGACTTTAAATATATTCTCAATATCTTCAGGAATTGTTGAATCAGAACCTTGAAAATAGCTCTGTATAATTTTTGGAAACATAACAAAAAATTTGGATTTTGAAAACTCTCCTCTCATTGATTTAAAAATCAAATGCGCACTTAAACTTTTTCCACTCCCAGGTTTTCCTACTATTGTCAAGGGGATTTCCGTTACTAATGCTATAAATAATGAAAATATATTTTCTCTCAACAATTTATTTAGACCTATTCCCTTTTCGTGATTTATTTCATTTAATACAAACTTTTCTTCCAAAGTAAGAATGTCACTAAAATTATTAAAGTCATTTTCCATCATTTGCTCAATTAAATCAGATTTTAAAGGTTCATTTATCTTAGATAATAAATTTCCTTTCTCTTGAATTATATTTGGGTTATTATTTTTATAATTCACTAAATCTAAAATTAGAGGTTGTAATTCATTCTCAAAATTTGATTTTTGATCAGTCAATCTCATATAATAACATATATATATAGAAAGTATAATTGATTTAATTTTATTTAGTTCTTCATTATTATTTTTTCCTAAAAATTTATTTTTTTTTACATAATAAGTATTCTTAAAAAAATCATAAAATTTAGTAAATCTGGATAATTCCCTTAAAGATACTACAGAACAATCAAAAGTATTTTTTAAATATTCATGACATTTACTTATAATATTTTTTGTTTTTTCTTTTAATATACTTTCTTCCTCAGTGAAAACACTAGAAATAATACTTGATATATATTTTTTTTCATCTTCTGTATTTATGGATCCAAAATTAAAAACATAATAAAATAAGGATTGAGGTAATAAATTTACAGAATAAATTAAATCGCTACTTTCATTTTGATGATGTAGTCCTACTTTTTGATGGCCATGTTCCTTTTCTCTATAAGGATTACAAGCTCCAATTATTCTTATATTATCTTTCAATTTTATTCCACTAAATGAACGATTTATAAAAATCTCAGTTATAAGAGCTAATGAATCACACGTATTTAATTCATCCAAAAAAAGCCACAAATTTTTATCTCCAAAAACTTCAGCATCTTTATTAATTTCTTTCATTTTAGCTATCAATTTTTCATCATCATAACTTGGATCTATATTTATTATTTTCAAGGTTTCTATTCCATGATTTAATAATTGATTCAATTTTTTAATTAAAGAAGTTTTTCCACAACCTGTTTCTCCCATTAAAATGATTGGAATATTAGCAGTAATTCTAATTAAAATTAAAATCATTTTCCTGAAGTTATCTTGAGTTATAACATATTTATCTTTATTAACTATTGACATTAATGTCTTTTTTTTCTCGTCTTTTTTATCTTCCACCTCTTCATCAAGAGATAGTATGGATTTTAATTCATATAAATAATCTTCAGTTTTTTCAAATTTTTTTAGATTTTCATCGGACAATTCTAATTCTTTAAATTCTATTTTTTCTTTTAATATAAATATCAGAGGAGTTTTATACTTATTATCATTTAAATCATTGTCATATATAGTTTTTAATTGCTTCATATAATATATTTCTTGTTCTTTATAATCAAGATTTTTTAACTCTTTAGTTTTGTCTGTTAATAATTTGGCATAGCATCCTTCGAAAAAATATTTTGCTCCTTTTGCAAATTCTTCTATACAATCATTAGTCACATCAATTTTTTTTCTGTTTCCATTCTCATCCTTAATTGTTGTTTTAAAAAATAATTTACTTCCATTAAATTTATTATATTGACTAATAAAAAGATTTATAAAAATATTTATTTGATGATATGAGAATAATTTTGATTCATCGCTTTTCTTTTCGTCAAATAATTTTTCTTTTTGTTTTCCATCTTCACCATTTAATGGTGTATTCATCATTTTAATGATATATTTATAAGTTTCTTCATCTGAAGTAAATCCTAACATTTTTTGAATAAGCTTTTTCTTGCTTAATGGTAAATTTAATTTTGGAATATCATTCTCTATAAATTTAATAGTTTTTATATCAAAAGGCTTTAATATTCTATAATTGGATTTAAAATCCTTGAAACAATTAGGAATTTCTATATAAATTTGGATATTTTTTGGAATATAAATAATATTTTCATTATTTGAATAAAATTTGGTAATTAAAAAAGAGAACAAAAATTCATTAAGAATTGAAGTCTCTTTACTTTCATATAAATCTAAATGAATTGCAATGTCTTTATAATCATTTTTAGTTTTATTTTCAACTTCGGTTACTATTTCATCTAATTTATTATAAATTGTTTTTTTTGTCAAATTTCCTCCTAAAGGAAAGTAAATATATATTTTATTGCTTTTTTCAATATCACTTCTAATTTTGGTAGATTTACCTAATCCACAGATTTCAGAAGCAATTATCTTTGTATTATTATAAATAAAGTTATTTTGATTATTTTTAATATAATCATTTTCCATGTCATCAGAACAGTTAATTGTACTATTCAATCTATGCCTAGTTTCTATATATGGAAATTCAGGGGGGCTTAATTTTTGTATTTCGTTCAAAAATAGCTCGTCACATTCATCATTATAAATAAAAATCAAGCAAGAGTCCATATATTCACTTGTTTTTATTTTTTCAACATTTTTATTTTCTTCCTCATTAAATAATTTATTTTTATAAATTAATAATTTATCAATAATATTATTCATTATTTTTCTCTGATAATCCGAAAATGAATTATTTATTTCAAATATGAAAATTGTATTAAATTTGCATAAAATAGCTCTATAAAAAAAAGCTTGTATTTCTTCATAAGAGGTCTCTTTATTACTTATTAAAATATTTTGAGCTATTGGTAAAATACCTATATACTCCAAAAATATATTTAATATATCTCCTTCCATTGAATTAGCTTCTTCATCAAATGAATCAAACCCAGAATTTTTAGAATTAGAATCAAAATTTTTATTATATGGCTCCACTGGATTTGAATCGAAATGTTGGGTATTAGATTTTGAATGATATAAATATATTCCTTTAAAAGTATTCCTTTTTTTAATTATTATTTTTGAATAAAGTTTTTCATAAGAAGTGCCATTATTTTTGAATACTGTACTAATATATTTTGAAATATCATTAAATGAATTATCTGTATATAATTTATATTGATAAACATAATCTTCGGTTTGTCTCTCATTACTAAAATATCCAAGTTCTATTTTTTTTTCATTGCCAGTTTCATTTATTATATACCTCAAAAATGGTTCAATTCTTTTATTATTATTGTGATTTTTCATTAAATTCTCAAATTGCTTTCCATAGATAAACCTTAAATTGGATTTTTCTTTATATATTTCTTCAATCTTTGTTATTGTATAATTTTTTACGTTGAATAAATAATTTTGAATCTTATCAAAAGAGGATTTTTCAGAACGTAGAAAATATTCAATATTTGAATTTTTAACTATTATCATAATAAGAATTGGTAAACTACTCCCTTTTGTTCTTAGAACGTCCATATAATCTTGTATTATTTCTATATGATTTACTAAAGTTTTATAATTATCTAATATTTTATATTTTTCTTCGTATTTTTCTGAATTTTCTTCCAAATTTTTTTTTGCTCTATTTTCCTTTGGAGGAATGTGTATTTTATTATATAGATTTTTTAATTTATCAAGATTTAAATCATTCTTTTCAACGCCCTTTGAGTCGACATAAGTAAAAATTTGATCATCTTGAAAAAATTTAAATTTTGAATCTTTAGTAATATCACCTATTTCTTCATAAAGAAGAAAAGACAATTCATTATTTTGGTTTAATTCTATAATTGAAGGATAAACGCAAGAAAAATTATGAAAGCGCTCTAAATAATCAGAGTTAATTTCTTTTATATATTTAAATATATCCATATTTGTTTCTTTCTTTTTTATCTCTTGAAAAAATCCTACACAATTATAAGTATCATCAATATCTTTAATTTTGATTTTTTGGTTATTTGGCTCGATTTTACTGTATAAATTTTCTATATTTTCAGGGGTATTATTTAATAAGAAATTATATGCTTCTTTTAATTCATATAAATCAAGGAAAAAATCTATATAACTTTCTTGTTTTGAATAATCATATATTTCATTCTGTTTTAATTCTTTTAAATATTGATAGATATTTTGGGGATCATTTTTTGCAATATCTTTATATTTAGAAGAAAAAATTTTATTCCAATTTTCATCATCTTTTGAATAGTTACTAAAAAAGTAAAAAATACTATTGATATTTTTCTGATGTTTATTAGCTTCAATTGTTATTAAATATCTTTCACTCACTTTTCCCTGTTTTTTAATAAATGTATTTATTTCTTCTTGAATTTGGTTTTCAGTTAATTCTTTTTTTATTGTATTCAGAAGTTCTTCTGCCTCCAAATCTTTTTCTCCTTCATTCTCTTCTTTTATATATAAAACCTTTTCAAAATTTTTAAAGGTCTTATCAAATCTTTTTTCAGAATCTTTTTCGTTTACATGCTTATATAATAGATTAAAAATATGAGAATCTTTCACATCATTAATATTATTACATTTTTCTTTGAATTCCGAAATTACAAGATTTATTGCATTTTGATTATATTCCTCTATTTTCCCATTATTTATAATATCAATAAATTCATTTATTTTTTTTATTGTATCTTTATAAGTTTCTTTGTGATATTTTTCTAAAGCTAATTTAATATCTAAAAGGCTTTCATAACTTGTTTTGATATTCTTTAGCAAATTCTTTAATTCATTATATTTGTCTTTTGGATTAAAAATTTGACCTGTAATATTTTTTAATAATGTTAATTTTTTGATTACATATTCTTCTTTTGGTAACAAAAAAGAATCTAATTGTTTTATAGTAATATTTTTTGAATCAATAATATTTAAAAATATTTTTTCGAATTCCTTTTTAATTGATTCATAATAAAAATTTTTTTCATTTTCCTTTAGTAAATTATTTTCCATCAAAAGAGCCAATAATTCTATATTTATATCATCTTCTTCTTTTGAAATAAATATTTCTTCAGTTACTGGATATTTATCTCTCAAACGTTCTATTATTTTAAGGTAATCCTCTTCAGAATGTAAACTTTCCATAAATTTTTTTAAATGAACTAAATTATTAGAATTTAAATTTTTTATAAATTTATCTTCTACAAACTTTTTCATATCTGTATCTTCGATTTTATATAGTTGAATAAACAAATCTATTTTTATATTTTCATTTTTTAATAAATTCATTTTTCTTTTTACAGAATCTAAATTTATTTGCTCGTGGAAAAATTTGAACAATTTGAATAAAGCTGTAATTACTTTATTATTTTCTCCTTTGTCTGTTGATTCTTCTATAAATCCCGGCTTTTTCATTGATGATTCATATTTATTTTCCATTAATTCTGTAAAGGTTTTTAATTTATCACCAATATTATCGATATTAATTATATCTAAAATTATTTCAAAATGAAAAATATTTTTTATCTTTGAAATTAATAAAGAAATGTAAGATTCTAATTTATCTTTGAAAACAATTTCAAAATTGTAACTTTTATAAAATTGCTTAAATTCCTCATCTATCTCATCAAAATTTAATTTTTGAAATAATTCGGGATTTCTTTTATTAATGTGAGTTTTAGTTTCAGGAAAATAATAAGGGTCATATTCCATTATTAGTTTAACTATTTCTTTGTTTTGCAAATTTTGCTTCTCTTCTAAATAAATTTTTATACTATTATCTAATAAATAAGCAAAAACATCATTGTTATAATATTTTTCAGCTTCGGCTTTTATTGAATTCACACGACAATAATTTTTTAATATGTTATAATAATTCAAAAAGTTTGTTCTTAAAATTTTACAATTGATAATATTTTCTTGAGTTGCATTTTCATATATTTTTAGTAAACCTTCCCAAAAATTATTGGAAAATATAATTAATAACTTTTTTTCATTTTCTGAAAATAATAATATATCATTAAAATCTTTTTGAAATGATTTTAAATTTATATTTGAAAAGTTTTCAAAATTAGGGGTCATAATTGCTTTAAAATCCTTTATTTGTACTATTTTTTCTTTATTTGAATTTATAGCACTAAGATATAAATTTACATTATCTAAATAAAAAAGTCCTTTATCAATAAAATTCCTAAAATCTTCTTTATTTTGTTCTGCTGCAAATCCAACAAATTCTACAAGTATTTTATTGTCAAATTTGATTTTGTTTTTAAAAAAATGATTATATATCATTAAGATTTCAAATAATGTTGATTTGGAATCATTACTTAATTTATCCAATATTTTTTTAAAAACTTCATAATCATAATTGTTTAAATAGCATAGGACCAATCCATAAAAATAAGAAGGATTATAAGCATTCGAAGATATTATACTTTCCATATTTTCACTAATTTCTCCAAAAATAGTGTTATATTCGATTAAATATTGCTCAAAATTAATAAAAGAAAAATTTTTGTCTTTTATATTATTTTTAATTTTATCATTGAATTTTTTGAATTCCTCAAGTAATTTCGGGCATATATTTTTATTTTGGTAAATGTTCACAAAAATGTTTATCAAGAAATCAAATTTTGGATAAATCGAATATAAATTAATAGTGTCATTGTATAAATCATCATAAAGACTTTGTTGTTCCAACTTTTTGATTGTCTTATGAAAAAAGTTGAATTTTTGAGAATAATTCATGGTTTGAGTAATTTTTTTCTCATATTTATAAAAGTTATAAACGTTGTATAATTCTAATTCATATATAAAGTGATTATAATTATATTCAAAATTTATTGAATAATCTTTTTCATCAATTTTAAACTCTAGTTTATACTGTTTATTTTTTTTCGGATTTTCCAAAGTATATTCAATGATAACTATATATTCACTAATTTTTTCTTTATCATTCTTTTCTGAACAAATAATTTTTGCATTTTTTTCTTGAATGATTATTTCATCATTTGATTCATTTTTATTCTTTTCTAATGAATAAGAAATTAATAGATACATATCACAATTTTTCATCTTTTTAGTTTCATTAGACTTATCAATAGGTTGCTCAATCTTTTCCATAATTACAAAAAATATTATTAAAATTCGGATTTCTGGCCTTAAATGGTGTTGAAAAATAGATAATTCAATGAATATGAATAAATAGTTAACAATAAAGGGAGTTGTTAACTAATTTTTCTTTTATTCCATTTTAATAAAATAATAATTTATTTTATTTAACTAATTTTATTTTAAAATAAAAAAATAAAAAAAATAAATTTATTT
>NBJL03001016.1:5270-16761 GCA_002087855.3 Entodinium caudatum | reverse complement strand
TATTTTTAAAAAAAAATTAATTAATTTAATTATTTTTTTATATCATTTGCTAACTGCCAATGTAAATTTTTAATTTTTTAAAGTATAAATATATATTTGGTAAAAAATTTATATTTATTAATGTCTTATAAGAAAATTTGCTTAACTTTTGAAATCATTTTATTTGTCTCTTCGCTGGTTTTTGTAAATACACAAATATGGAATAGTGATACTCCTTTCTCCTTTTTCAATGGAACAGAAACTCTTTGTATTAATAATAAAATAACAGTTAAATATGCGAGTCAAATTGCATATAGTATAGATGGTAATTATTTTTTCTCAAATGATGGCCGTAGTTATATATGGTCAGCTTATGCGGATTCAGACGTTAAACATCAACAACTATTTAATTATGATTTTACTATGGGAACTAATTCACTTAATTATTCAAAAATAGGTGGTTCAGCAGAATTTTTATTTATAAATAAAGTAGAAACCCTTAAAAATTTATTCAATGCTGAAAATGATAACTTTTGTGAATCTATTGAAGAAATAGATTTTGATTGGTTTGATTATTCTGATGTAACAAGCTTTGAAAATGCATTTAAAGGATTGAAAAATTTAAAGTCAATTAAATTTAAGAACAAGTGGAAAAGATGTGATGCTAAGAAATCTCCTAAATATAATAGGCCTAAACCAATAGAATAACTTCTATGCTTGAAGGCTGTGAAAAGTTAGAATCTGTTGATCTATCTATTTTTGATACTAGCCAGGTCGAGGATATGTCTTCTTTATTAAAAGGTTGTACCGAATTGAAAGCCTTAGATATAGCATATTTTTATTTCAAAGAAAATACCGCCATTCAAGATATGTTGAGCGGTGTTGAAAAGTTGAAATATATTAGTTTATATAATATAGATGGAACTAAAGAAAAAATTACAAATCTTGTTGCTGATAATATAAATAATTTAATTTTATGTCAAGGAGAAAAACTATTTACACATAATAATGAATTATGCTGCGAAATGGAAGTATTAGAGAATGGAGAAATTACGTGCAAAGGTTCTTCAAATTTTATTGTTTTGTATTATAGACAAGATTGCAATTATGAAAATGGATTTCAAAGAAACTCAAATTATAGAAACAACAAATATTTAATATTTTATAAGGGAGAATTTATAAAAAGCTCCAATCAAATAAGCATAACAGAAAACGATGGAGGTTTACAGGTTATAACATATTTTTATTATTCCCAAACAAGTTTAGAAAAATTTTTTGATATAAATGAAGATTCAAATATGCAATATGTGGAGTCTATGGATCTTTCCAACTTTGATGCTTCAGAAACAGTTAATATGAATTCAATGTTTTATGGATTAAGTTCATTAAAATCATTAAATTTATCAGGTCTTGATCTATCAACAGTAACAGACATGAATTCAATGTTTTATGGATTAAGCTCAATATCAACTATAGATTTAAGAAATACAGAGACCATAAGTGCTACTAAAATGTCAAATTTGTTTTCTAATTGTACTAATTTGACAGTTCTTTATATAAGTGAATTCAATATATTAACAAATACAGTTACTGAAAATATGTTCTATAATGTTAATAATTTAAAATATTTAGGTATTGATAATATTGAAGATGTTAATAAAATTATTACAGATAGTCCTCTCAATTCAATAAATGATTTAATAGTTTGTCAATCTGAAAAATTAATAGAAAATTCAGGAGCAAGAAATATATGTTGCTCATCATATGTTATCGAAAAAGAATTATGTATATCTGATAATTATATAATAGTAACTTTTAATGAATCTTCTAATTTTGTTTATGATTCTGGATTTAAAGTAGGAAGTGAATTTAGAAAAAGAATAAGCTTTATAATGAAAGACAATATAATGATTGGGCCAGAACAAAAATTAAGCATAGAACCAAATTCAAAAATTGAAATACATATTTTTGAATATACAACAAGTTTAGAAAAATTTTTTAGTAAAGAAATCGATGATAAAGTAGAATATATAAAATCAATAGATTTTTCAAATTTAAGCTATAAGACTTCTTTGATAACAAATATGAATTCAATTTTTTATGGATGCAGTTCATTAAAATCATTAGATTTAACAAATTTTGATACTTCATCAGTAAATGATATGAGTTCAATGTTTTACGGTTGTAATACAATCACATTATTAGATTTATCTAAGTTTACAACTTCAAAAGTAACAAATATGAATTCAATGTTTTATGGATGTAGTTCTTTAAAATTATTAGATTTATCTAAATTTACAACTTCATCATTAACAAATATGAATTCAATGTTTTATGGATGTAGTTCTTTAAAAGTATTAGATTTATCTAATGTTGATACTTCTAAAGTAACAAATATGAATTCAATGTTTTATGGATGTAGTTCTTTAGAAGTATTAGATTTATCTAATTTTAATACTTCATTAGTAAATGATATGGGCTCAATGTTTTATAATTGTAGTTCATTAGAAGCATTAGATTTATATTGCCTCGATATATCAAGTGTTACTTCTGCAGATTATATTTTTGATGGTCTAAATAATTTAAAATTTATAAATTTATACAATATTACAAAGCCAGACACAGATTTTTTCAAAGAAAGCTATCTGAATAAATTTGATAACCCCTCTTTAAAAGTTTGTCAAAACGAAGATTTCTTACAACAAGCAACAAATGTCTGTAACAAAACTGAAAGTCAAAACCAAGGATCAAATTATATTGTAGTATATTTTGATTGTGATTGTACATACAACAACAACGGCGGCAATTCTTTTTTAAATAAATATAGAAGAGGAATAGATAAAATTATTATTAATGGAGTTGAAAAAAAACCTACAGAAAAAATCGAAATAAAAGCAAAGGAGAATGATAGATGGAAAATGGAAATATATTTTTCTTTTCCTTTAATGAGTTTAGAAAACTTTTTTAATAAGGATACAGATAGTAATTGCATTAATATGCAATCAATAGATCTATCTCATTTTGATTTTTCATTCATAGTAAATATGAACTCTGTTTTTAAAAATTTAGACTTTTTGAAATACATTTATTTTTCTAATATCGAAATAAAAAGAGTTTATAATATGAATTCAATGTTTAGTGGATGTAAAATATTAGAATCATTAGATTTATCAGGTTTTGATACTTCATCAGTAACTAATATGAATTCAATGTTTAGTGGGTGTGCAGCATTAACATCATTAGATTTATCAGGTTTTGATACTTCATCAGTAATTAATATGAATTCAACGTTTAGTGGGTGTGCAGCATTAACATCATTAGATTTATCAGGTTTTGGTAATTCATTAGTAACAAATTTGAATTCAATGTTTAACGGGTGTAATAAATTAGAATCAATTGATTTATCTTATTTTAACACTTCATTAGTGAATGATATAACAAGTATGTTTTCTAATTGCAAGTTATTGAAAGTCCTTGATATTTCTAATTTTAATTTGGAGAATGTTATTAAATCAGGTTCTATGTTTTCTGGTGTAAGTCAATTAAAATATATTAATGTATATAACTTGATAGATCCTAAAAATATTATTTTACAAAGCGAATTAAAAAATCTTGCTGATTTAATTATTTGCAGCCCAGCAAACATTTCGAAATGTTGCTATTATGATTATAAGGGTGAAAAAAAAGAATGCATATCTACAAATTATATGCTTATTTATTATGAAAATGAAGTAGAATATTCAAATGGTTTCAAAAATTTATTCAGAAATGATATATTCTTTATAATAAATAGGGATTTGGGTGATAAATTGGATACTTCAGTGCCATTTAATATATATGGAGGTAATAAAATAGCAATTTACTTTCAATCTTCATTAAAAACTTTAGAAAGCTTTTTCGATATAAATTATGATCCAAATGTTACTAATATAATATCTATAGATTTTACTTTTTTCGATTTTTCAGAAATTACAGATATGAATAATATGTTCATAGGTTGTAGTTCATTAGAATCAATTATTTTCCCGGATATTACCTCTTCTAAAATCAACAATATGAGTCATATATTTTTCGGATGTAGTCAATTATTATCAGTGAATTTATCTCTTTTTAATACTGAAGAAGTCACTGATATGAGCTATATGTTTTGTAATTGTAGTTCATTAAAATCTTTAAATTTCTCTGATTTCAACACTTCAAAAGTGACAAAGATGAATAATATGTTTGATGGATGTAATTCTTTAGAGAAAGCTGATTTATCATCATGTGAAACTCCTTTATTGACTGATATGGAAAAAATGTTTTATAATTGCCAAAATTTAAAGGATATTAATTTAGCGAATTTCACAACTTCATCAGTAATTTCTATGGAAGAAATATTTTATGGTTGTAATTCTTTAACTTATCTTGATATATCTAATTTTGATATGATAAATTGCAATTCTTATTCTAATATGTTCTCCAATATTAGTAACTTCAGATATATAAATTTGCAAAATTTCAAGAATGATAAAGCAATAAGGACAGCATTTAATAAAGCAAAGAATATATTTGTCTGCCAGAAAGAAGAAATAATAAAAAATAAGAGGTTATATTATTGCTGTGATTTTAATTTTGAATCAAATGAATGTGACACTATGCCAACTACTATTGTTACAACAATTCCTAATTTCTTCCAAGAAACATCTAATATTAATGTCGAAATGACTACTCAAAATATTAATCCTTCTACTCAAAATTCAAATAATTTAATTTATTCTGATGAAAAAGAAACTTATCCTAATGATTCAACTGAAGAACCTAATGCTTTAAGTGATACTGAGTATTTTACTGAGGATAATATTTTAGCTAGTGACACAACATTTAAAACTAGTTCTATCAATATAGATAATACCAAAACTAATACTTTAATTATTGAACAATCTTCATATAATGAAGAAAGTAGTGAAAGTTTAAGCTCAACTAATGAAAATAATGACATATATTCAACTTCAATTTCAACAAATGAAAAAACATATATAATTGATTCAAGTGAATATGATACTTCGGCAATTGATGGAACACACATGACAACTTCAGCATTTGATTACCAGAATCCTACAACTTCCGAAGCTGAAAATCAAGAATCTACTATTCCAAAGTTAGAACCTGAAGAATCGACAATTCCAAAGTTAGAACCTGAAGAATCTACTATTCCAAAATTGGATACTGAAGAATCTACAATTCCAAAGTTAGAACCTGAAGAATCGACAAATCCAAAGTTAGAACCTGAAGAATCTACTAATCCAAAGTTAGAACCTGAAGAATCTACTATTCCAAAATTGGATACTGAAGAATCTACAATTCCAAAGTTAGAACCTGAAGAATCGACAATTCCAAAGTTAGAACCTGAAGAATCTACTATTCCAAAATTGGATACTGAAGAATCTACAATTTCAAAGTTAGAACCTGAAGAATCTACAATTCCAAAGTTAGAACCTGAAGAATCTACTAATCCAAAGTTAGAACCTGAAGAATCTACAATTCCAAAGTTAGAACCTGAAGAATCTACAATTCCAAAGTTAGAACCTGAAGAATCTACAATTCCAAAGTTAGAACCTGAAGAATCTACTAATCCAAAGTTAGAACCTGAAGAATCTACAATTCCTAAAGCCGAGACTGAAGAACCTATTAGATCCACTGTTAATACACAAGAATCTAAAACTTCAATACTTGATACTGAAGAGTCTACAACATCAAAAGAAGATACTCAAGAACCAACTATTCCTAATATAAATAGTAAAGAACCTATTAGTTCCAATGTCGATATTGAAGAAACTACAATTCCTAATGTAAATACTGAAGAAACAACTATTCCTAAAGTTGACACTGAAGAATCAACAATTCATAAAGTAGATACCGAAGAGTCTACAACATCAAAAGAAGATACTCAAGAACCAACTATTCCTAAAATAGATACTAAAGAACCTATTAGTTCCAATGTCGATATTGAAGAAACTACAATTCCTAAAGTAGATACTCAAGAACCAACTATTCCTAAAATAGATACTAAAGAACCTATTAGTTCCAATGTCGATATTGAAGAAACCACAATTCCTAAAGTAGATACTCAAGAACCATCTATTCCTAAAATAGATACTAAAGAACCTATTAGTTCCAATGTGGATATTGAAGAAACTACAATTCCTAAAGTCGATACTCAAGAACCTACTATTCGTAAAGTCGATACTAAAGAACCTATCAGTTCCAATGTCGATATTGAAGAAACCACAATTCCTAAAGTAGATACGCAAGAACCTACTATTCGTAAAGTCGATACTAAAGAACCTATCAGTTCCAATGTGGATATTGAAGAAACTACAATTCCTAAAGTCGATACTCAAGAACCTACTATTCGTAAAGTCGATACTAAAGAACCTATCAGTTCCAATGTCGATATTGAAGAAACCACAATTCCTAAAGTCGATACTCAAGAACCTATTAGATCCACTGTTAATACACAAGAATCTAAAACTTCAACACCCGATACTGAAGAGTCCACAACATCAAAAGAAGATATTCAAGAACAAACTGATACTAGAACTGATACTAAAGAATCTATAACTTCAAAAGTTGATACAAAAGAACCTATTACTTCTGAAATTGAAAATACTATCAAATATTCTTCTCAAAATGAATATAATACAGAAAATACTTCATCTCCTGTTGCTGAAAAAACAGAGCATATATCACCTCAAACTTCAATTATAGAAAATAAAGAACAAACAACAAATATTCCTTCTATTGATAATAATACTGAACAGCCCACAAATTCTCCAACTGAAGAAAATACAGCTAAAACCACTTCTTATGCCACTGAAGAAAATATAGACCAAACCACTAAACCTTCTAACATTGAAAAAACTTCAATTGTTGTTAATACTGAAAAGACAAATACTCAAGCCCCTACCAAAGAGAATACTGAAAAAGTAGTTAGTACTTCCTCTTTACCAGAACAAATAACTAATAAACCTTCCACTAATAAAGAAACTGAATCAACTACTACTCCTTCAGAGCGAGAAGAAATCAAACATACAACTTCTTCTCCTAATGTGGAAATTCCAACCACTAATAAGGATGATAATAAAGAAGTAGTTAATACGACTATTCCTACATCATTTAATCTTACTTCTTTTTCAACGAATCTTGTTGAAAATCCTAAGACTACGATTATCCAAAATGTTATTCAAAACACCGAGGAAATAAATACCCAAGAAGAATCTCCAGTTGTAATAGTTGGAGTAAGTCATTTCAATATTGTTGAACAAATAATTAGGTTCATTATTTATTTCAGTCTTAGCCAAATATTCTCAGGTTCGAAAAGAGTAAAATTCCCAGTTGAACTTAATACTATAAGAGTATTAAGAATATTGCAAACACAAGAAGCAGAATGTGAATTAATTGATGCAGGAAAAGGTGATTTGTATGCCTATTCATGTGAAGTTCAGGCAACTTCAATTCAAACAAATCAAACTATAAAGAGTGTTAAAATAGTTAATAGATATGAATTCTCTTCAGTTAATCATACTGTTAAGGCAAGTGCTTCCCCTTTAATAGAACAATATTTAGATAATATTCAAGAAGTAGGAAATAAATTAAATTTCTTATTAGAATCTACTTTATTTACTTTAGAAAATTCCAAAATTGAACTTGGAGAAAAACAAATTTTCAATATTTCTGGTATGATAAATGGTACTAAACCTAAATTTGAAAAGATTGATTTAAATTTGTCTGTTTCTGCATTATATGAAAATAAAACTGAAGAAAAGCAATTAGAATGCAGCATTATTGAAATAATTGAAGATAATTATACCTTAAACTGTATCGGAATTAAAAACACTAATATTAGTTTGCAAAATGCAATATCTGTTATTGAAAATGAAACTTTGATAATTCGTTTTGCAGAAAATGATACCAGTGCAATATTATATTATTCTTATTCTGATAAAAATAATTATTCAATAAGACCGTATATTAAAAAAGGCGGAAATATAGGGGCTGGAGGTATTGTTGGAATTATTCTTGCTTGTCTTGCGGCTGTGGCCGCTGTAATAGTTTCTTATATTTACTTAAACAAAAGAAACAAGAGAATGGAATCAGCTCGGGAATCGTCATTATCTAATTTAAATTTAAAAGTATAAAGAATTTATTATTATTATTATTTACTATTATTTACTAGTATGAGATTAGTTAAAAGAACATCTATTATTTGTCAACTAAGTAATAAATCGGGGATTGGGGATATTTTAATTTGTTTCGATTTAATATTGCTACTAATTCTTTGTACACCCACTATTTTTTATTTTAATTATTTCATTTCCATCAATTTTAATTAATTGTTATATTTTTTCACCTTAAATGAAGTAAAGTTTTATGCGAATAACACTTCCCAAAAACAAAACAAGTTTCCTTTTTGAATTTCGGAAAAAATATAACTTCCATTTTACAAGCAGAAGAAGGATTATATCATATTATTATTAAATCTTTGCTCCGAATTAGATTTGGTCTTCGATTTTTGATCCTATTAAAATCGCGATTTTTATTTTTATTTTTTATTGTCTGCCGTATTATTCTTAGTAACCAATAAAATCGCTTTGTTTTTGATGAGTTTTCATTTTTTATTTATTTTATATATTAGATTACCGATTCAGATTCGATTTCTTTTTATAGGAAAATTAATTCCTAAATCGACTATCAAAGAAATAAAGGAAAATATTATTTCCAAAAAAGTTTTTTTTCTGGGAAAACTACGAATCAAAAAACAAAGAAGAGAAAGTTTATTCCAAATTACTGATATGAATTTATTCTTTTAATGACATAATATCTTTTTGATAATTTTGGAATAATTTCCATGGTCAGATAAATACAGATTTATCGCGATGAATAACAACATTGATGAAAAATTATAAGATTTAAGAAAATTAAGATGATATTAAAAACAGAGTTGACAATGTTGCTGGTGTTTTAATTGAAAGGGGAGATTTATTAAATAAAATTCATGTTGAAGCAGAAGATTTAGAAAATGAAAGCTAATATTATTAAACAGAAAAATTAAGTTATCCATAATATAATAATATTTTTTAATATTATATATCAAATGAAACATTATGATTTATAAGTCCTTCCAAATTTTGATTTTCAGAATTTTCACCTACTTGATTAACATCATTTTATTTCGTAGTTTCTTCTTTTATATTGAGAATTTTACCTTCAAATAGATTGAGTTGTTTACTCTTGGAAAGTTCGTATAATCCAAACTATTTGTTGAATCATATCAATCAGATAATGATTTATATGGTAAATTCCGAAATCGTATGCATTGCGGATCGTTGGATATTTGCTCCTCCCGGCAGCTTGGTCAAGATAAATTTTAATGATTTAATTCATTTTGTCAACGGTATGGTATTCCATTAATCGTATTCATCCTTTCTTATCTTAGAGTTAATTTCTCTTCTTGGCCCTTCTCTTGCTGAAATTTCGCTGGGTGAGTGTTTGTTTCTGTTGGCGTTTTGGGGGCCTGAGGGTTCAGTGAGGCGATATTTTTCTGCTTGATTTTAGGTTTTTATTTTCAAGTTGAGTGAATGAATAAGACTGTTTTTGAATTTCTTAGTTTTAATTTCTTAGGTAAAATTCCAAACATTTTTATATCCCAAATTCAGATAATACCGCTCACCTCTTGTGCAAATTAGACATATTCATCTGACATTATATCAATAAGACATATAATACGAGCAAACCCATCAAAGTTGTCTCATTTTTTTGTAAAGAATTCGGCAAGCAGATTTTGGCAAGTTGCTGTAAAATTCGGTAAAATATACTACCAAAGTTCTGGTTGTATCTCGTGTAGATTCTATAAATTTATCGATGGCTCTGTTTGAATTATAGTTACCATTCTCAATAAAAGTAACCTTTTGGAATCGAAGGCTCAACCTGTATGTTTTTGACCTTGAAAACGAAGATCGAGTCGAATTTTAAGGGGATCCATCCTATTTGTTTTTTAAAAATAAAAAATCCATCGAGTTCTATCTTCCTAGCTTTTTCCAACATTGAGTATTCCTCTTATTTGGAGTTCATATTTGTTTGGTGTTTCTCCACCATTTATTTCGGCTCTAAGCTAAAGAAATGCAATTTCAGTAATTTTTGGAAACTTTATTTCCCTAACAGTAAAAAATCGCTAAAATGAACCATATAACCCATTGTCTCGAATTCTTTATTAGAAGTCTATTCAGTTCCATGTTTGGTAAACTTTCAAACGACTTCTAGACCGTTTCAATCGGAATCATATGTAGACTCTGTTATTTCTTGCTTGACACTCTAGATCAATCCTAAAACTCTATGTTGTCAAAATAACTGGAAATTTTTGGATGAAATTTAGGGTACTTGTATCATCTAGGAGGGTTTATTAGTGGTGAAAATACCAGAGCTAGCGATTCATATGCAGGACACTTCCATAATAAAGTGTAGTAGTCACGATAAAATAACTTTTGTACCTTAGAAATAGAGATATTCTTGAAAAGATATTGTTTCTCAATGCTATCAAAAAGTTTACTAGACATATAATTACCCTTAAAAAATTCTTAATTTAAAGATCCGAGCCGCTATTAAAATTCCATATGCAAACTTAAAAACCAAAATTATATCCCTTATGAAAATTATTCTGACCCACCTAAATCAAACCTCAAAATGTTAAAGGGAAAAGAAAGAATCAGCTAAGAATGAAATCTAAAGGGCATTCGGTTGGCTGAAGAAAAAAATTTAAACTCTTCGCAAATAATGATTCTTTTTTTCGTAATTTACTTAAGCACGACACTCAATCCTCTACGAGAGGAATCAAAAAAACCAAGGAATCCTCTAAACCTGGGAGAAATGACAAAACTGGAGTCTTGCTTAAATGCCTCATAAATTTCATGCAACATCGTCTTTTGGTTTTCCCTCTGTTTCAAGCCAAAAATGAAACATATTCAAAACTTTCGGCCAAATGAAGCATAATTCTGAAGCATATAGTTTAGTCAATCGAAATTAACTAGTTCTTATTTCATAATCATTCGTTAAATCGTTTACAGTCAATTAATTGGCTAAATCCTAACTCAAAACCAGAGCCTAATTGTTTGGTAATATGAAATCGTAGATAAGAAATCTAATTTCGATCATTAGCTTGGATATGTTGCATATGATTTATTATTAGCTACATATCATTTAGATTGTGTTATCTTGAGCCTGAACATGAAGCAATCTATCTATAGGTATGGAACTCAGCTCATAATGAAAAACTCTCACACTATAGGTATTATCTGCTTTGAAGATATTACTTAAGGTTTGCCCTTTGATGATGAAAATTATGTACTTAATTCATTATTTGGAAATAAATCTATCTTTGGATAATATTAAACTAAAAAAATAATTATTAGAAATGATCATTATAAAATGGATTATTTCCTATCATTTTATTTTTATTTTTTTTATATTGAAAATT
>NBJL03001014.1:6410-18030 GCA_002087855.3 Entodinium caudatum | reverse complement strand
AATCCCCAATCCCCAATCCCCAATCCCCAATCCCCAATCCCCATTGGAAATTTCATTCATATAATTTAGTAATTGAGTAAATTATAATAAATAAAATTTAATTATAATATTTAAGATTATACTTTTTTCTGGTTTAGATTTCCAAAAATTGTTTTATTTCCTAAGAAATTAGGATTATTTTCTTTCTTAATTATAACAGGATTCAATTTCATTTTTCCTCCTTTATTATTAACATTTGTAGTATTATTTAATACACTATTCCCATTTTTATCAATGTTTTCATTCATAAATTTAATTTCATCTTTCATTTTTTGTAAATCGGCACAACTTTTCCTAAATAATTCATCAATTTCATCATCAGGAATAATATCATTCCCATCATAATCAATTTCATCTTTTATTTCATTGTTATCATTTTTTTCTTTTTCTTCTTCCTCATCAGATTCTTCTTCTAAGACATCCAAAAACTGATTTTTACTATACATTATTTTTAATCCTTCGCATAAGCCTTCGAAACGAAGAGGATTTGTCCTTTTTACTTGAGCTGTTTGAGGCCTTTTGATTTCATTTTTATTTTCATCATATGGATTTGCTTTGTTTAAATCTGTATTTATTTCTTTTTCTTTTTCTTCCTTTTCTTCTTCCTCTTTTTCTTTTTCTTCCTTTTCTTCTTCTTCTGTTTTAAGCAAATGTGTTTTTGGATTTTGTACTTTATCATTTGAAAATAAGGAAGGGAATAAAGATGATTGATTTATTTTATTAAATAAATCAATATATTCTTTTTTCCACATGTCTAATTCTTTTAATAATTTAATTTTTTTTTCTTCTTTATTATTGGTGGATTTATTAATATTATTACTTTTTGATTTTTTTTGCTCTAATTTGATTTTATAATCCTCGATAATAATTTCATATTCTTTATTTAATTGATTAATATTTTCTAATTCTAATTTAATATCATCAATTTCTTTCTTTTGATTTTTGATAATATCTTTCAATTCCTTATTTTTATCATTTTCTTCCTTATTCTTCAGTTTATCTTTATTTTCTAATTTATTCCTTTCATTTAAATTACTATATTTAACCTTTCCTTTATAAGGAACAACCATTTCTTTAGTGATAATGGTATTCCCAACTCGAAAAGTATCTTTTAATTTCCCATCATTTTCTTCATTTTTAAAATCTTCATCGTTTTGATTCATATTAAATAAAGGCGTATTTTTATACATAGTGTTATTTTTTCTAACAAATCTGCCTGCGATATCCCTATCAATGTCATTGATATCTTCGTTATCAAATTTTAATAGATTTTGGAATTCATATAGGAAATATTGCTTATAAGCAAAAATATTGGATAAAAACGGATTATCTTTTATGGTTAATTCTTCTAGTAAATTCAGGGATTTAAAAACGCCTAAGGAAGAATTTAAGTATTGGATTTTATTCTGGGATAATTTAAGTATTTTTAAATTGTTACATTTTTTTAAAGATGTTATATAAGTAATTTCGTTGTTTTCACAGTTTAATATTTTTAGATGTGGTAAAAACTCGGAAAATGAAATATCATCTATTTTGTTATCGTTGATATAAAGTTCTTCTAAATTAAGAAATAAGCGTAGGTCGTAAGTGTATGTCATCCAGTTATATGATATATTTAATATTTTCAAATTTGGAATCTCGGTGAAATTGACATTTCTATTATTCATGAGTGATGCTATGTTTTTTTTGGATAAATTTAATGAGGTAATTTGTTCAAAATCATCATTATCATCATTTTTAGAATCTAGATTCGAATTTGATAATATTAATTCTTCAGTTATTGTTATTATTTTATCTTTGTCATAATTTTTTTGATTCTTATTTAAATCTAAATTATTCTTATTATCTTTATTTTCACTATCTATATTTATGATATTATCTTGTTTATCTTCTTTTATTTCTTCGGTTTTATTTTCAGTTTTATCATTTGATATTTTATTTTCTTCTATATTATTGTTTATATCATTATCATTATTGTCTTCATTTTCTTCTTGTTCCAATTTTTCGTTTTCTAGTAGGATATTATCATCTATATTAGGAATTTCAGCAAGTTCGAATTGTTTTTGTAATTCTAAATTTTCGTTTTCGAAATAATTTTCTAAAGAATTTATTTTTGAGTATAAGTCATCCAAAATTATTTTATTTTTTTCTTTTTCTAATTTTTCCTTTTTTTCTTCCGTGTTTTTCATTTTTATTTTATTATCTTCATTTTTATTGCTTATTATTCTATTTTTATTTTCTGCTTTTTCTTCCATTTTCTTTATTTCTTCTTTGATATTTTCTGAATCTAATTCTTCATCATCTTTTTTATTATTATTATTAACTTTTGTTTTCTTATTAGTTTTTTTATCATTTGTATTTTTATTTGAAGGATGTCTTAATTTAATATGTTCATCCAATTTTTCTTTTGTTGCAAATTTTCTGCCACATGAATTTATAGGACAAGAAAAATTTAAAATTTCACTCATTTTTAATTTTTATTTATTTGAATTCATTAATTAATAAATATCGAAACTTTAATAAAATTCATTTAAGTTATTGCAATAAAAGAAAAATAGTTTAAATTTTAGTCATATTTAAATAAGTGTAAAAAAAATAAAAATATATAATGGAAGGAAAAAATCAAAATCTTTATGAAGCTTTCATCAAGGAATTTGAAGCGTATATAAACAAATTATCTGAGCAAAAAAATGTAAACAAAGATCCAAAAGGTGAATTAGTAATAGAAGAAAAACCTCATTCTGATTATATCAATAAAGCTTTACAAGATTTGGAAAATATTTATAATGATCCAAACAAGGATAAAGATACTATAAAAAATGTGAATGAATTTATTATAAACAAGATTTTATTGCCACAGAAATTATTTTATTATAAAGACAAAAAAATGTTTATGGAGTTTATTTTAAATAAAACTCAAGCCAAATCAAAATTAATTGAGAATTTATTGACTAATTTAGAAAATAATACCAAAGTTATTTTTGAAGAAAAAGATGATTATAAATTTTATGAACATCTATTTCTCCGGTTTTTTCATTTAAACGGAAATTTGGAATATATCGAAGCTGAAACAATTAAAATAAATGAATTCAATGAAAGAATAGTTAACCACAATAATTTTGGTAATTATTATAAAATATTTTTGAACCAAAATAATTTGGAAGTAATCGAAGAAATGATAAGTATCTTATGTCAAATATATACTCCATTAGATAATTTAATTAAAGAAATAAAGCCTTTAATATTATATAATAAGAACTTTCCTTGTATGAAATTATTAGAATATATAATAGAACAAAAGGAAAATAATAATTTAATAAAAGTTAAATCGCATAAAAATTTATGCAAAAAAAATTTAGTTAAAATTACCTTTATAAAAGAAAATGCAGATAGAAATAAAAAAAATACAGATAAAAATAAGAAAAATGAAGATTATTTTTATTTTTATGAAAACACAAGAATATTAGAAGTATTAGATTATTTTGAAAAAAATAAAAAAGATAAAGTAGTAAATAATTATATTTATGAAATAATGAATGGAAGCAATCCTATAGCAAAAAAAGATTATAATAAAACTTTAGGCTCATTAACTAAAGATAAACAGATTATAACAATTACTCAAAAATCAATCGAGAAAGAAAAGTTATTTGACAATGAAAAATTATCGGAAAAATTTGAAAAAATATTAAAGGATTTATTTAAATCATATGCGAACAAAGAAGGATTCATGGAACCTAAAGATATTCTAAAATTTTTTAATGAAGCGGAAAAGATTCAAATAACAACTGAAAATGATATGAGAATTTTTAAATTAATAAAAAGACATAGTACTGATAAGTCAAAAAAAAATTTTAGTGAAAATGATTTTTTGAATATTTTTATTCATGCTTTAAAAAATGGAAAAAATGATTTAGTTTGGAGAAATATGAATAATTTGGGATTTAAATATAATTTAGAAAAGGAAGAAATTAATCCTGTTTTAAAAGATGAAAATAATATGAGATATTCTTTAAGTAATAAAATTAAAGAAAATGAAGAAAAACTTTTTATAAATGAACTCAAAGAAAAAAATAAAGAAACGAATGATATTCATTTATTAAATTTCTTACTATTTTTATCCACTAATAAAGAATCTTATATGAATTTATTAGAAACTGATTTAACAAAACCAGAAAATAAATTCACTTCAAATCAAAATAATTATATAGATAATATGTACAATTTAATTATGATAGAAAGTATAATTGAAGATTTAGAATTAAATTACTTAAAAGCTGATGAAAAATATAAATCTAAAATATGTTCTGAAGAGTATTTACCTTTTGAATCAAAAGAAAACGAAGAAAAAAAGAAAAATTATTTTGTTAGTTTTATGAAAAATAACTATACTGATTTAATTGAATATATGTCTTTATTATTAAAAAAATTGAATGAGAATGGAATTAATGAAATTGGGATTGAGCCTATAATATGCTTAAAAGGAATAGAAATAATTAATAATATTTATTGCTCTTTTTATGATATTAATTTGAAAAAAACTTCTGATAATTATGCTTCAATAGGTTCACCGAATGGTTTAATAAAAGATAATAAACTCGAAGAATTTATTACAAATTGGGAAAACTATAAAAATATAATTGAACAAATAATTATTTTTATTAATAAATATTATTTAAAGTATGAACATTCCGAAAAAATTGAAAGTTCGGTTGATAAA
This sequence comes from Entodinium caudatum, assembly GCA_002087855.3. NCBI lineage: Eukaryota > Ciliophora > Litostomatea > Entodiniomorphida > Ophryoscolecidae > Entodinium > Entodinium caudatum. The sequence goes on along the minus strand of NBJL03001014.1, from coordinate 13,274 downwards.
TTAATAAATAATTGCTTTTATTTGTTATTTTATTTAATTTATACAAATAATCAGATATTTGATCATATAATTAATAATGAACAAATCAAAAACAATTTTAATGAAGACATTAAAGAAGTTTTACTAAATAACAAAAATTTACTTCTCCAATTAACATCTTTTACAAATAAAATAAAGAAAAAAAACATATCATGCTCATTTATATCATATCTTATAGATATAATATTTCTTATATTTAAAAATACCAACTCAAATAATTTCGGTGAGATTATATCGAATAATAATTTATTCATGTATATTAGAGCATTTTATAATTATACTACAAATGATTATAATAAATTTATGTCTCAATTAACAGAAATATATACCAATATTTATAATTTGATTAAATCAAATGATATTCTTAATATCGATGAACAAAATTATTCTAACTTGATTAATAGTTTAAAAGTTTTAAAAAAATTATGTTCAATAATTGGTTCTAAATTAAAGGAAGAAATAGTCAACAAAAAAATTAATGAAGAGCAAACTTTATATGAATTAATTATCGACATATTTTATTCACAGCAAAAAAATAAATTAGAATCAAACAAGAATAATTTTTTGAAACTAAAAGAATCAATTGATAATTACGACAACAAATTTGTTTCATATAATGACTTACTGAATTTAATTAATAACACAAAAGACACTAATATAAATCAAGCAAAGGAAAATATTATATATAAAGAATTATACGAATATTGCGCTTTGGCCTATTTTTCTTTAAAATCAAATAACAATGAAAAATTAAACTACATCTTTGATAAATGCTCTGAAATAAAAAATATCGAAAAAGAAAACATATCAACATTTAATTCATTAGTAGAAAATAATGAAACAAAATTAGTAAGAAAGAAATATAAGAAATACACAGGTTTAAAAAATATATCGACAACTTGCTATTTAAATTCGGTGATTCAAATAATGTTTATGATTCCCGAATTTCGCTTTCTGATTTTATCATTGAATGATGGCAAGGATAAAATAAAAGGGGAGTTAATAGATGATGAAAACTTATTCCATCAATTACAGAAATTATTCACTAAACTTCTTTTGATATCTGACACCTATATAATCCCAAGAGAATTCTTTATTTCTTTGAAAGATCCTAATAGTATTCTATTTTCTAATTTAGAAGGGCAAAAAGATAGTCAAGAATTCTACCTTCATTTTTGTAATAAAATTGAAGATTTAATTAAAGAAATACCAAAAGAACGATTTTTACTCAAAAATTTTTTCGGAGGTAAATTAGTACATTTATCAAAATGTCCTAACTGTAAAAATATTTCTAAAAATTTCGAAGAATTTAAAAGTATCAGTTTAGAAGTTGATAAATATAAAACATTGGAAGAATCACTTGATAAATATATTTCATCCGAAAAAATAAAAGACTATGAATGCTCAAGTTGTAATAATAAAGTGACTATTAATAGAGAAAGTAAAATATCTTTATTGCCAAATTATTTAGTTATTCATCTTAAGAGATTAGTTAGTACTATAGAAAACAATAAAATAATTAAAATTAATTCAAGATTTGAATTTCCTATAAAGTTAGATGTTTCAAAATATTTCTATAAAGGAGAAGGAAATGATAATAATGAAATTAATTATGAATATATTTTAAAAGGAATAAATGTTCATATGGGACATGCTGAAGATGGTCATTTTATGAGTATAATAAAGGAAGATAAAGAAAAATGGTATGAATTTAATGATACTATTATAAATGAATTTGATATTAATAATCTAGATAAAGAATGCTTTGGAGGAGATGATAAATATAAAACTGCTTATTTGTTATTTTATGAAAAGGTAGAAAAGCAAAATATAATTAAGACCTTAAATGAAAATAAAATAAATGATAAAGATAATATTGAAGAAAAAAATATTGATGATAGTATTGTTATTGATATTAATAATAATGATAAAATATATTTGGATAAGAAAGATAATATTTATTATAAGTTTCAAAAATGGGATTATAATGACATGAATAAAATAATTCCGAAAGAATATTTCTTAGAAATATTTACCAATTCTAAAATATATTTTAAATTATTATCAAATAATGATATGTATAATTTCGATAATAATTTCATAAAAATATTAATAACATTAATAAAAGATAAAGCATTCAAAATTAGTGAATATAATAGTGAAATAATAGAAAAATTAATCCAAATTTTACTTAATGTGATTTTAAATTATTATTTCAGAGATAATAATGATAACAACGAAGAAAAAGAAAAAAATATTATTTACATAATAGAAAATATAATAAAGCCAAAGGAAGAAAAAATTAAGAAGGAAGAAAAAGAATTAAACAAATTACCAGAATTAATTAATACAATATTATTCACAAAAGAAAATTTGAGTATTATATTTTCGAAAAATTCTGTCTTTAACGAAGAAGCCACAAAACAAATGTACGAATTAGTCAACTCAGTAATTAAAATCAATACACAAGAAAGCAACAAAAAATTATTTAAGAATTTAAATCATATAATAAATGATTCCAAGGAAGAAAAAGAAATTTCTTTTTATATATATCAAATCATTTTTGAATTCTTTAAAAATAAAATCTTAGATAAAATAAATATAGAAGACGCAAAAAATCTATTCATGCCTTTGTTCTACAAATTATTCGGAGAAAGCAATGAAAATAATATAAAAAATATTTCAGAAATATTAAGGTATTTAATGCAAGAAAAAAATTTATTTAATCAGGATGAAATCAAAGAAATTAAATTAGTAATAAATATAGATTTAATATTTTCTTTATTTGATGTCAATGTTGATTTCTTGACTATTTTAATTCAAAAATTACAATACGATGATGCTGCGTTTTCTGAATCATTTAATACTAATTATATCATGAAATTATATACTTATTGTGAAAAAAAGCAAGAAAAAGAAAAGAATATTAAATACAAATTAATCAAATTCATATTAAGCATTTTGGAAGTTATAGATAAATATACCTTTAATCGAATTTATACTTTATTAGGCTATCCAAGTTTAGTTTTTAAATCCCCAACAAAATTCGGTATTTCATTAATGGATGATAATGTTAATAGTGAGATATATGAATATATGAATTATAATCATATCAAAAAAGAAAGATGTGTTTTAGCTCAGTTATTCCCTTCGAAGTATAATGAAAATAATAAATTTTCTTTAGAAGAAAATGAAAGGATGGATTTAATATATGAACTTTTATCGGTATGTTTTGGTCTCAATGGAAGAAAAAAAGGAAATTATTTCTTGTTTAAATTTTTGTATTTAATGCAATCGAGAAATATTTTCTATGATAATTTATATCAAGAAATAATTTCCATTTTAGATAATTGTAAGAATAAAAAATATGATTTAACCCAGGTTAAATCCAAAGAAAAAAAATGTATAGAAATTGTCAATTATGAAAAAGAAAACTTGGAATATATTATAACTATTTCTTCTGGTGCTTTATCCACGGTGGATTTGAAACAAAAAAAATATAAAACGAGACCTGAATTACCTGAGATTTTTGAGGAATGTAAGGAATTTTTGAACGAAAAAATTAATATTGATTATTATGGAACTGTTGTTAATATTGTTCCTTATGAAATACAAAAAGTTTTGATTAGTCTAATTGCCTCTAATGACAATTTGAGCATTTTCAGATTCGAGTATTTCACTAATTATTTCACTAGAAAAGAATTATTAACATTTCATGATGAGCAAAAGAAATTTTCTTTTGATTTCATAAAGCGAGATCCAAATGATGAATCCAAAAGAAACCAAGGAAATTATATGGCCTTGGAATATAAAGATTTCCTCCAAATTGAAGATATGAATCAATTCTTAAAAACTATGGATGGAAAATTATCCCAAGACCAAGGCCTTTCAATTGTTAATTATACATTAGATGATACCATTTGTAAAAAGACCATAATAAGATATTTCGTTTTATCAAAAAAAAAGAATAATGTTTTAAAACTTAATTATAAAGCGTTTGAAATCCCGAAAGACATTGAGAATAATTTTTATCTACCGACAATAGTTGTGGATTGCGTTGAAAAAGAAAAAGAGAAGAATGTTATAAATATCCATAGAATTAAACATAATTTCAAATTTTTGGAAAATGACCATTTAGGTATTGCTTTAAGCAATGTCAATTACGAAAAATATTTTAATGAATATTTGAATTAAATAATAATAATAATAATAAAATATTAGGTAAAAAACAAAACAAAATAAAATAAAATAATATAATGATTATTCTTGTTCTAAATTTTTTATTTTTAAATTAATATTATAACCATATTCTCCTTCTTTGATAGCCTTCATTTTCAAATAATAATAATTCTTCTTTTTTATCTTGAAACCAAAGTCTTTTTCTTTCAGTTCTTCATTCTCATATCCTTTATATCTTAAATTAAACACGTTATCAAAATTTAAATTAATATTATAATCCTCGTTTTCACTTTCATTCACAAAAATCAAAAACGCTCCTTTTCTATAAGGGACTTCTATAAGATATACATCAGTAAACTGGATATATTTTTTTTCGTATGAATCTAACCTGAAATTATTACTATTAAAAATATTCTCAATTTTTTCGGCGGTGATGTTACTGTTTAAATTAATATAAATATTATCGACTGATTTTTCCCATTCGAAAATGACAAGTTCGCTGTTTTTAGGAGGGACTATTATTTTAATTAATTTTGAATTTTCGTTTATTAAATTTTGCATACTTTCATCTTCGTATTCTTTCGTAATTAAATTCATACCAGTGTTTTCAGTTATTAGATCCACTAAAATATTATATTTATCTGTATTGTTCTCTATCATGAAAATGCTATATCCAATTTTTTGGTTATATAAACTCTGGTAACTAAAAGCATTATCTTTTATTCTTTTCTTAGTGATATTTTTATAAAGATTTTTCCGCATATATGAAACAAATAAAGTTTTAATTTGTGCATTTAATTTTTCCCCTGTTATTTTTTCTTTCGTGTCTAAAAATTCAATATTGACGCCTTCTGAATAAGACAAAAGTGATATATTAAGTTCGAATCCGTTATTTGTATAAATATTAAACAATAAACAATAGGTTCCATTTTCTACTGAGGTTTCAAAAATATTAACCAAACCGTGGCCGTAAAAACCATCTAAGTATTCAAAGTCATAATCTGTCTGTTCTTCAAAGTATACATCGTTCTCGTTTTCTTGGCTCTGATTTGATGCGATTGTTTTTATGTTTCTTACGACATTTTCTGTAATGGTTAATTTAGCAAGTATACAGCGACATAAATAACAACGAGGAAAAATAAATTTAGTGCATAGTTTAATAACACCTCTTCCGTTGGTGACACGGAATTTAAGGAAATCAATGTTTGAATCTGATATTTTCAATTTTTTGCTTATAAAAAAAAAGTTTTTGGAATACTCTAATATATATGTCTTTTGGAAATTTATCAGAAAAGTATCAAAGGTAATGAAATAATAATGACTATCCCCGATTTTATCTGGAGGAAAATATTCCACATTTTTCTTATCTTCTTCATTAATATCATTTTGCTCTAAAAGTATTTTGATTTCTTTTGAATCTATATTTGATTTATTATATGGTAAGTATAATACTATATATTTTCTTCCATTAATTTTAAATATGTTATGAATATAAAACGAAATGAATAAATTATTTATGTCATCAATTTGACTTATCTGTAATGCGTCAATTTCACAAAAAATAATATTCTTTGCATTCAAGTTATTCTTTATTTCATTGAAGATTTCTTTTTTTTCGTAATAGATATGTTGCAAAATTTTGATGTTAAAAGGTGTTAAATTCTGGTATAAATCACTCGCCAATAAATTATAAGTGTTTAAATAATGCTTGTATATTTTGGCGATGGTTTTCTCGACTAAATAAATAAAAAAATTAGTTTCATCTGGTTTAATAAACATTGTATTTTTCAACACTTTGTTATTAAGTAAAATAGTATTTTCTTGACCATTTTGGTAATACTTATATTCAAATAAGAAATTTTCAAGGTCGAATTTTGTGAATAAATTTTTGAAGTAATTTTTATCTTTTTTTGTTAACATATATATACAATTTATTAAATTTATATTTCCATATTTGTTAATTTCGCATGAATCAATTAAAATTTTATCGAAAATATTTTCCTTAGGTTTGATTTTGATATAATGTAATTCATTAAAATCTTTTAAGTCTTTTTCTGTTATTTTCATTAAATTGGTATGATTAGTATCAATATTTTGGTTTTCTACTAAATCATCTAAATGAGTTAATTCTAATTTTGTTTCGTTATTATTTTTAATGGTTGGTTCCATCGCATTGAATCCTTTTAATTCATATGTTTCTATTCTTGCCCTAATTGCTTCAGTTTCACTATCTTTTAAATCTTGTAAAAGACTATCGAAATTTATTTCAGTTTTTTCTTTGGACATTTGCAGCTCTTTTGAATTTGACATTTTTTCGAATATAACATTATTAGAATCCTTTATAGGCATTTTTTCAATATCTTTTATTTCTAATTCTTTTGTATTGTTTTTGTTACTGTCATTATCGTTCTCATTATTTTCTTCATTCTCTTTATCTTGTTTTTCATTTTTATCTAATGATTTATTATCAGACAAAACATTAACAGAACTTTTTCTATATAAATAAAAATTAAGAATATTATATTAAAATAATTCAAATACATAAATTGTTCTTTTTTTGTACAAAAGGCAACTCCCATAAAAATATTTTGATTATTTAATTATAATTTTAAATTAAATTATATTAAATTCAAAATATAAATATGT
>NBJL03001009.1:15975-28048 GCA_002087855.3 Entodinium caudatum | reverse complement strand
TTTATTTTAAATCATTTAATAAAAGCAAATCAAAATATTTCACATTTTTGGTTACCGCAGAATCTCCTTTTTATCTTTATTTGACCTATGTCTGTTTGATTGCTAGAGAGTTCATCATAATCATCTTCTTGAGATTCACCAGTTTTCAAATTACCTTTTGAATTAACAATTTCATCTTCTAATACTTTCTCAGAAATAATATTTGAAACATCTTTTTCAATTAAATTTTTTTTATTTCTTTTATTATGATTTATTTTTTTCCTTGAATTATTATTATTATTTTTATTTTTATTTTTATTATTATTGTTATTTATATTTTGTTTTGGTGATTTTAATTTATCATTATTATTTTCATTATCATTTTCCGATTCATAATCTATAGTCACCACTGATTGGAAAATATCAGAGTTTAATTTTTTATTATTATTTTCATTCTCAATTTCTTTATCTATATCAAGAATACTTATTTTTAAATGATATTCATCTCCTCTTAATAAATTAAATAACTCAAAACTTTGCCCAGTTAATATTTTTAATTTAAATATTTCATATATTTCCATATTAAATGCATCATCATCTTTTCTAATATTTTTAGGCCAAAATTCCTCTTTAATTATAAATAATTTTAATTCAGAATCAGGTTTAATATCAGTTTCTTGTCTAGTTCCTACAATATATCTTGATATTAATTTCCTTATAGCATTTGTTAAAATATTTTTATCGATAAGTTTTTTATTCTTTTTATTTTTTTCAAAATAATGATATATTTCTTTTCCATCTTTATCATTTATAGCTGCTTTAAAATCAAGAGGAATATATTTTTTAATATCTTCCCAACACAAATCTTCAAAATATTCAAAAATTGAAACTAAAGAATTCACAGTGAAGCTGTTATTATTTTTAGATTGAGAATGTTTTGCATTGATTAATTTTAATAATTCTTCATTTAATATTACATAATTTGGAAGATTATTTTTAATTATATTATAAATTAAATAGTTTTGTTCATAATTTTCTTTCAAAATTTCATTCATAAGTATTTGTAAAGAAGAAAATATATCATTATAAATTTTTTTGTCATTATTTATATTTTTAAGAAGTTTTTGAATTAATTTTTTTTCAAATTCATTCAATTCTTGTTGTTCATATTTTTCATTATATCTAACCAAAACACTTGTATTTTGTCCTCTGAATCCTTCAAAGAAATAAGTGATAAATTTAATTTTATCTTTTTTAAATTTTTTTATTCCAGGTAATATCAATTTACCTAATTCTTCTTCAATATAATCTAAATTATATTTAATATCATTATAATTTTTATAATATATTTGCTTATCATTAATATTAAAAATATTCCTTATAGAGCAAGAATAAATTAGATTATTTAAAATATCATAAACATTTTCATCTATATTAATAATATCACTTTCTATAGCATCTTGAACTTCAATTTCCCTTTCTAATTGCGCAACATAACTATTTAAAATTCCGCTAATGTTATTATTATTTATGATATTATCTATTATAGCATTCTGCCACATTATATATTTTTCATAAGCAGAAGCTAAAAACATTCCACCTTCTATATCTCCGTCATCCACTAAAAAATAGCTTAATGAATTATCTATTTGCATAGTTAAAGGCTTATCTCCTCTTTCAATATCTCTTAATAATCTACATTTATATTGATAAGCTTCTTTTTTAATTTCTTCCCAGCTTTGTATAAAAGGATTAACATATTCTTCCATGAATTTTTCTTTTGAAATTAGTGAATTATTCATTTCGTTAAAAGTTTTTATGATAAATGGTATTTCATTTTTAAATTTTCTTTTTTTGGCATCTTCTCTACTTATTTTATAAGAATATATTTTTATTAACAAATTAGATAATTTATTTATATTTATCAGACTCTTCATATTTATAGCATTTTTTGTAGTTTGATCATCTTTATTTATTAATATATTAATAAGAGAATATTTCTTTTTATTTTCATCGGATGAATTAAATATTTTAGTAAAATAATCTAAATTATTTAAATTTGAAACACAATAATATTGAATATCTGGGTAAGTTTCATTTGAATAATGAGAGGGATCATAATTACCTATAATTACTTCTTTGATATTATTAGGATTTAAATTTAATATTTCACCATTTAATCTTTGGTATTCTTTATTAATTTCTTTTCCATTTCTTATTTGAACTAAAATGAAATCATTCACTCTTTTCTCAAATGCTTCCATTTTTTCTCTTGTATTACATGAATCTAAATTAACCATAAATTCTACTAATTTGTCAAAAATCATATTAAAAAATATTTTACTATTTTCAATTCCAACTTCTTTTAAACTTTCATTTAATAATTTCCAACCTTCTTTTATAATACCAAAAAGAGTATGAGGAAATAAATTTTCCACTAAAAATGATTCAATTTCTTTTTTTGTAATATTATTTAATATAAAAGCTGATAATATAAATGAAAATAATAAAAAATTTAAAGTTCGAAATGTTATAATATTTAAATCCGAGCCTATTTTCTTTCTAACAAAATCTATATTTCTAAAACCTTGAATAATACCTTTTTCCTTTCTGTTTAAGTATATATCTATATAATTTCTTTTAAATTCTTCTAAAGTAACAGAAACAAAAGAAGTATTTCTAGCATATTTATTTTTTAATTGCTCATTTGGAAATACTCTTATATCCATTTTACTTCATTTATGATCAAGTCCTCCTATAACATGTCCATTAGGACATCGTCCTTCACTCATTGGTAAAGTACAAGGTTTGACTGGATATAAATAACCACAATCTTTGCATATGTAGTAACCATCGCTTATGGGTTTTGTAAAAAGATCTTCTAAAATTTCATATGATTTAATAAATTCATTTATATATGGAAAAGAACCAGGAATAAAATTATTATTAATAAATCGTGCACTATTTTTTTTTTTTATTTTTTTATAAAAACTATCTTTTTTATGAGTCAGAATATTTAAAATAAATCTTAATGAATATAATAATATTTCAAATTCTTCTTGATCCAATGGATTATCAGAAATTTTTTCAACAATATTTTTTTCAAAAATTTCATTATTAAGTAAATATTGATATAAAGTTGCACCTTCTGGATCAAATTCAATATCTTTTTTGGTTGATTCATATAATATTTTTAATTTTTCTATATAAATTTTTTTGTTATTATTATATAAATTTGAAAGAACTTTATTTACTAAAGCACAATATAATATGTCAAAATTTTGATTAATTTCATTAAAATTAAATTCAAAAGTTTTGGTATTGGTAGAAATTTCAATAGCAATTTTCTTGAATTCTTCAAATTTATTAATATTCATGAAACTTTCATTAAAAATATAATTATTTTTGTTATTTTCTTCTGCTAATTTATCAAGTAATTCTTTAAAAATAGTTATTTTATGAGATTTATAATTAAAATTTTGAAATTGTTCAAAATTTTCAAATTTTTTTAAATACACTCTCCATAAATAAATATTTCTGACATTTCTTGTTATTTTATTTTGGTTATTTTCATCATCTAATACTTTATTAATTTTACTAAAACCGCAAAGATTATTATGATAAAAATTAATTTCAACATAAAAATGAATGTATGTCTTTATATATGCTATAGAAAGGAATTTAAGTAATTTATTAAAATTATCTTTGTTTTCATATAAATATTGCTGAGCTTTTTTAAATTTATCTAATGAATTTCCTAATAAAATTTCTGTGCATGATTTTTTATCATACTTTCCATTATTTTTTTTAATTATTTCTTGAAAATAAGATTGACATTGATTTTCAAAAGTGAACAATAATAATTCATCAAATTCTAAATAATTTAAATTATTATATATTTTAAATAATTTAGCATATTTATTTAATGTTGGATTTCCTTTTATATCTAAAAATATATCTTCGTTATTATCATTATAAATATTGGGTCTCATATCTTTAAGTGTTTCCGATAAAAGAATTGTTGATTTTTTTATTAAAAGAGGATTTTTGAAAAAGTCCTCCATTAATTTAATTTTTACATCTTCATCACTTAGAATTTTATATTGTTGTAAAAATATAAAAAAGCATAAGTTAATATATTCATTATTTTTTTCAATAAAAGTAGTATCAATTATTTTTTTCAAATCTGAAGTTAATTGATAATAATTATCATATTCATTGTTATATAAACATAAAGATTGTTCGAGTAAATTATTTACAATATCAATATAATGATTTTCGAATTTATCAAAATTAAATCTATATGAATCTTGAATTTTAATAATCAATCTTAAATTAAATATTTCTTTGCTATATAAGTAATATTTTTTATCTATTTTTTGTAAAACTGCTTCCACTGCTGCAAATGTTCTAAAATAATCATAAAATTTATTCCTATCATTTTGAAATAAATTCGTACTGAAAATTAAAATTGCTCTAATCATTGATTCAATTATTGAAAACCAATGAAAATTAACTAATTTTGAATATTCATTATTTCTTTCAGATATTTCATATTTGATAATTTTATCATTTAATATTTGAAAAATTAAGTCTTCAAGATTTTTGCAATATTTTTTTGTATCAAGAAAAATATCAAAAAGGGTATTAATATCTTGGAAATATCCTTGAGTAAAAAGTAATATTTCAATTAATTCATTAATCGAATTTTCAAATTGAACTAATGAAATAGTTTCTCCTTTTATCTTTAATTTTAATATCATTATTAAGAAATTTATTATTTTTTCATGAATGTTATTATCTTGTTCTTCTCTTCTTTCGAAACATTTGACTATGAAAAAAGTCAAATAATCTTTCAATAATAATTCCTTAAACTCATCATTATTTTGATTATAAATCGAAAAAAAGAATTCATCCTTATACATTTCTACTTTCAGATTTTCTTTAATTCTTTCTAAATTATTATCATATTTTTCAATTGTATCTTTCTGGTCTTTTATTTTTTTATTTCTTTCTCGAAGAGATTCCTCATTTGAAAGATATCTTTCAAGTGCTTCCTCTTTTATATATTTTATTATTTTTTCAAAATATTGCTTACTTTGAGGAAGAATCATTCCATAATATAATGTAATTCTATTGAAATTTATTTGTTGTTTAGGTTTAGGAAAAATATTAAAAGATATCTTTTCAAATTGATTTATGATTAAATTATTAAAATATTCATTTTTTAAAAGTAATTCTAAATTATTTTTATCTAATATTGGTACAAGTAGATTTTGCTTTAATGAGTCTATGATAATATTTAATAAATATTCAGAAAAATAATTATCAAATTTACTATTAACTACTTCATAAAAATCTACATCATTGATTTCTAATATTTTTGAGGAGAAAACATCATTTATTATTTCTTTTACTTTCTTTCCTTGTAATTCCAAATTATGTAAAATTAATTCTTGTAATTCTTTATTTTTTATTATATTTTCAGAAATTATTTCATTGCAATTATGCTCATTAAATTCTTTTTTTTTATTTAATATTACCATTAATAAATAATTTAATATAGTATATATCTTATTAGCAATAAAATTTGATTCTAAAAGAAATTTTTTTGATAAAGTTTCTGTTTTTGTGGATAAAATACTAAATATATCATATTTTTCTTTTCCTTGTAAATTATCAATAAATATTTGATTATATTCATCATTTAATAAAGATATGAAATCAGGCTTTATTTCTTTTCCTTTTTTTGGCTTTTCATCTTTCAATTTTCTTTGCATATGAACTGTGAAAATTATTATTTTATCTTGAAGAATTTTATTTTCTTTTTTATAATTTGATATTACATAATTAATTGAATTCATTTGGTTGAATTCTTTTTCTGATAATTTTAAAATCAAAATTTTTTTATCTTCATTAGATGCAAAGGATTTTAAAAGAAAAATTAAATCATTTTCTGATTTTATTGATTCAATTATTTGTGTTTCTATAACTTGAAAACTAAAAACTCCAAATTTATTTATTAAATCTTTTTCATCGTTATAAATATCTTGAGTTATTTTACTGAATGTATAAATTATGTTCATTTTATATTGTAAATTTTCAAAAAAAGAAGCAAAGTTATAAAATCTATTTTTTCGATAAATATCAACCACTATATCGTTCATTTTACGAAATTCAATTTTAATTTTTGATGTCATAAGAAATACAATTATATCTTGACAAAAAGTTGGAACTATTTTTTTGAATATTTCTTCTGTAATAATGGTTTCATATTGTGGATCTTCTATTTTTAATTTTTTATCATTTTTTATTTTGAATATTAAACCATCTATATTATGCTCTTCACAATTTATTAATAATTTTTCTAAATTTATATTTAATTTTTTATTTTTTACTCCAGAAATTTCTTTAAAATATTCATTAATTTTTTTTGATATTTTAATATCTCTTTCATTTAAAAGCATTTTGAAATTAATTATGTGCTTTTCAAATCTATTTAAAAAAGGTGGATCTAATTTTAATTCCTCAATTTTCTCTTTATTAACAATAATTATAACTCTAAAATCCTTATTTATTTCAGAAGATATTTTTGCATATTCAAAAGCAATTCTTGCAAATTTTTTATCTCCCATACTTGTAAAGTTTTGATTAAATATATCATATAAAGAAGCATAAACCATGTCTAAATCTCTTAATATTAAAATATTATCTGAACTCATAATATATTTTATTTTATTAAGGATTTCTTCACTATATCTTCCATATTTTATATCATTTTTATATTTACTTCCTACCATCTCAATATATCCTTTTTTCACTGTATCCAAAATATATTTAATAATATCACTAGCATCATTTCCATCAGAAATTAGCATTAAATATCTTCTATTTGAATCAAGAATATTACTTTTAATTATATCAATAATTTCCGAATTTTTTTCTAAATCATCTTTGCCTTTATAAAATTTATGGCCATATTCTTTTTTAAATAATTCTTTTATTGTTTGAGTTGAATTATTTAAACCCCCAAAATTTATTTCTAAGCATCTAATACCTATTTCTGTCAAAACTTTTTTTTCGTTTTTTTCTAATTCTTTTTTTTCTTCCCTTGCTTTTATTAATTCTCTTGCAGAATTTTTTATTAAATTATAAAAATCTCGATTACCATGAAAATCTTTATTTATATCTAATCCTTTTTGATTTAAAATTATATATTCATTATAAACTCTTGCCAAAGTTTCGAAAAATTCTTTATATTTATTACTAATTTCATTATTTAAAGCTTCAGCTATTGAAATAGCAGTATCTTCTAAATCTTCTAAGTCATAATCGGTTATAGCCAAATTTAATACTCTATTTATTTTTGAAGCATCTAATCTCCAATTTGATATACCTAAAAATGGAACAGAATTTTCAGCATCTTTTTCTAATAAATAATGCATTACTTTTAATGGATTATTACTAGATCTTTCAGCCAATCCCATTTCATCGAAAAATACTAATGTAATTATATTTTTGTTTTTATTTTTCATTTGGGCATTTAATGCTTTAGAAAATACTTGTTCAATTCCTTTTGATGTACTAGTTTCAGAACCTTGATAATAATATCGATATAATTTTCCCTTATCTTTAAAAAAATTATTTTCTGAATATTGTCCTTTCATAGTATTATATAATATTTGGAAACTTAATGATTTACTTGTTCCAGGCTTACCAATTATAATTAATGGAATTTTATTAATAATGCAAATATAAATAGAAAATAAATTTTCCTTTAATGCTCGATTTAATGCAATTCCAGTATTTTTTTCTATATACATTTTTTGTGTTATTGATTTCATTACTGATTCTGGAAGTTTTAAAAAATTATTATTAAAAAATTTACCCAATTTTATAGCTAATTGCTTTCTATTGTTTTTATCATTAAGTCTTAAATAATAGCATAAATATAAAGTAAGATTTAAACTATGAGACATCTTTTTTGAAGTATCAGGTATATTATTAAAATATGATATAAAATATTCAAAAAGAATTCCAAATCTTCTTATTTCTCTCATACTTACAGAAGATCTATCATATACTTCCCTGATAAAATTATGACATATGGCTATCGAATTTATCATAGCATCAATGACTTCTTTTTTTCTTTCTTTATTTTTATCTATTAAATTTTGATTTTCCATTTTTGATATCATTGACTTAACTGTGTTATTAATATATTTTTTTTCATCTTCATCTTGTAAATTTCCGAAATCAAACACAAAATTAAGCAATGAATGTGGTAAAGGATTTACAGTATATACTAAATTATTTAATTTATTTTTTTCGGACATGTTATAATAAACTAAACCAGTTTCCTTCATTTTTTTGGTAATTATACGATAAGGATTACATGCTCCTATGAAAATAAAATTATCATTTATTTTTTTCCCAAGATAAGTATGATTACACATTATTTCTGTTATTAAACCTAAAGAATTACATGTATTTATTTCATCAAAAAAAACCCATATTAATTTATTTTTATTTTCTGGCTTATTTTCTTCGGCAATAATTTTATCTAAAAATTCAACTATTTCTTGATCTGTTATTCCTGCATGTATTTGTAATGTTTTCCAAACACATTTTAAATTTCCATATAATTCAGATAAAACTTCTAATAATTTTGTTTTTCCTACTCCAGTTTCTCCCATTAGAATAACAGGAATTTTGGCTTCTATATTTAATAAAATCCTAACCATTTTAATATAATTATCTGAGACAAAAATATAATTTCCATGTGATTCACAAAACTTTTTTAAATCATCTATTGATTTTCCATTTAAAGAAAATAAAGTTATTATTTGCTCTAAGAAACCTTCATGTGTCAGAGTTTTATAATCTACTAAATCCTTTTGTTCTTCCTGATTAATATTTTGAGAATTCCATAATGCTTGCAAATTTTTATATTCTTCTTCCTTTTTATTACTATTAGAAATAATACTTAAAGATTGTCCATCTTTGTTAAAGAAGACTAAACTTGGCCTTATTTGTTGGAAAGAAAAAACTTCTTTTTTATTTTTTGCTAATGAAGCAATTGCTTTTTCCATTATTTTTTTATCATCATATTTTCCAAATTTATTCAATGCTTCTATTTGTTCACTTAGAACAGAATCATAAGGAGATTGGGTAAATACTTTTGTAAGGGAAATAAAATTTTATAACACGAGTTTTCTTGCTCTTTGAATTATTTCCTGTCTTTGAGGAGCAACAATGGATAAATCAAAATAAATGCATTGATGAAATTTTTTAAATTGAATAGATAAAACTTTTATGAAATTCATTTTCTGAAAATAATTTTGATTTGTTGCTTTGAAATATTTATTAATTATTCGTTCACATTCGATCGCAGTTTTTCTAATAGGCATTTCTAAATCTATATTATTATTAAAATCATTTGAATCTAATAATTGCAAAGTTTCAGCAACTATAGAAATTGGAGAATCTTTAATTAATTTTGCATTTTCTTCAAGTCTTAAAGGAGGTAATCTATTAATATTTGTTTTTTTGAATAATTTTAATATTTGATATTTTTCTTCAAAATCAATAAAACCTTTAGGTAATTCAATTATTATATGTACTGCATTTCCTAAATAATAAATTTTATCATTTGAATCAAGATATTTCAAAATTATTAATTTAAGCAAAATTTCATTCATAATATTATCATTATCAGTCTCTGATAAATCTATATGCAAATAAACATTTGCAGCATTATTTAAATTTATATTTAATTTTTCTAAATTATTTATAACAAAATTTCTTGATAAAGTACCTCCTATAGGAAGATAATAATAAATTCCTTTTCTTTGTTTTACTTTATATATAATTTCTGTGGTTTTTCCATAACCGGCAAATTTTGAAGTATATATTTCAGTATCATTAAATAAATTAATTTTCTTTTTAGGAGGCTTTAAATAAGTATTTATAAAATCATATTTATCTGGAATCATTTTCCTGATATCTTTACTTAAACCAGAAGTTTCATTTTCATATAAAATTATTAATACTGAATTTATTTTTTTATTTTTATATAAATAAAGTCCATTTAAAATTTTTATCATTTCTTGTGTTATTGAGAGTTGAAGACTTTCCATATTTGAAATAACAAATAAAGAATTATATTCACAAAAAATTGCTCTAAAAAAGAAAGCTTTTATTTCTTCGAGGTTAGTTTCTTCATTACATATTAATAATGTATTTATAATAGGTGCTTTTCCTGTTAAATTAAAATATAAATTTATAATATCAATATTTAATTCAGAATTTGTGAATTTTTTTTCAATTTTATATATTCCTGGAGCAATCATTAAATTTGTTAATATTTTATTTTGAGCATAAATCTGAGCTAAATTACAATTATTAAATCTAAATAACATATTTAAAAAATCATTTATATTTTCAATATTATTTTTTTCCTCATCATATTTATAATTAATTGAAAAATTTTTAATTTTATTTAAAGCCATTGAATTAACAAAATGCAAAATATCTATATTTTTATTTCTTGTCCTTTCATATAATTTAATGAAATTTTTGCCATAAAAAAGTCTTAATAATGGATATTTTTGATACCCTTCATTAATCATTTCTTTATATTTATTATTTGTATCATTATAATATTCCATTATAAATTTTAAATTTCTATTTTTATTATTTTTTTCAAAGGCCTCTGAATCTTGTATTTGTAAGGTTAAATTATTCATATATGGATATCCAGTTTCAGTTAATTGATTTAAAAATTTATTTAATTGTTGAATATCTTCTATAAGATCAACAAATTTTTTGGTGAATTGTTCCTTATTTATTTCCTCATTTTTCTCATCTTCATTTAAAAAATTTATATTTTTTGAATTTGATGAAATTAAAATTTTATTTTTTAATTCATCAATTTCATTTGATTTAATTTCAACTTGTCTGTTTTTTCCACTAAAATATTTTATTTTATAGGTAAAATTGCCTTTTTCATTATTTTCCTTGTATATTTCCAGAAGTGAATTATTTAATATTTTTGCTATTTTTTGACTAGTCATTTCAGAATTTTCATCATATAATTGATATAATTGTTTTATTTCCCCATAAGAATTAAGATATTCTTGAAGCTTAATTCCTATGTTATTATCTTTTTCGAATTCTTCTCTAAATAAATTAAAAAAAATTTCATCAGTTTCAATTTCTTCATTTTCCATAAATTTTTTAAAAAAAGTAAATATGTCTAATAAATTATCGATGTCTGACATTTGTAATTGTGAATTATTATCACTTTCATCAATGAATTCATTTAGATTTCTTATTTCTAAATTTGATTCTTTAATAATATTAATAAATTCAATTGAATCTTCTTTTCCAAGAAAAATATTATAAAATTTCATTAAAGCAGATTCTTCATCTATGTTAAAATTAAGTTCATTTATAAAAAAATTTGCTTCTTTTATATTTTCTCCAGAAACATTTTTAGAATTTAATTTATCCAATATATTTTTAAATTTATTATTAAATTCAGTTATTTTAAATTTTGAAATTTTTGAAAATGAATTTATAAATGAATATATCCCTTCTATTAAGTTTTGAATTTTTTCTTTATTTGAAAAATTGATTAAATCATCTAATAATTCGTTATTAATATATTCATCCATATTTAAATCCTCAAATTCATTGCTTATGAATTCAATTTCATTTTTTAAATTTTTATTTTGCTCCCTTGTTACTTTCATTATTTCATTTATATATGGAATTTCAAAAAAAGACTCTTTTGATTCTTTATGTTTAATTATTTTAGTAAAAGTTTTTATAAAATTGTCAATTGATTCTTCGAATACTCCCTTCTCATCTTGTAATAAATTTTCATTATTATTTTTTTCATTATATATAGCCATAAAAAACAAAGAATTTTTATATTTTAAATTTTCTATTTCTTTTTTAGCAATATCGAAATTAAATTGTTTATTATTAATAAATTTATTTTCATCAAAATTTAAAATCTTATCTAAAGTATTATGTTTTTCTCTTTCTAAATTTATTTTTATTTGGACTATTATATCTTTTTTAGAAA
>NBJL03001009.1:0-15731 GCA_002087855.3 Entodinium caudatum | reverse complement strand
AATCCCCAATCCCCAATCCCCAATCCCCAATCCCCAATCCCCATGGAACAATAAAAGTTCCTTTTTTATATAAAATTAATTATTTTAAATGCTATTTTTATTTTGTAAAAAAGAAAAAATAAATAAAAATATGAATGCCACAAAAAATGAAAACAAAACTTTATCAAAAGATTCTTCTCCAGAAGAAGTATCAGAATTTTTAGCAATTAATTATCAATTAACTGAAGAAAATAAAATTTGCTTAATCAAAGAAAATATTTCTGGCGATGTTTTACCATTATTAGATAACCAAGATTTTAAAGACCTGAAAATCAAATTAGGGCAAAAGAAAAAAATTCAAAAATTTATTGAGGATAATATCGATAAATTAACCATAAATAATATAGATACTACAATAAATGCCGATTCAGAGCAAAAGGAAATAGAAGAATTTTTTGTAAATTATTTAAATTTCAAAGACAATGAAAAAATTAAAGATATTGATGGAAAAAAATTATTTTCTTTAGGAGAACAAGAAATGAGAAATCTTGGATTGACTATTGGACAAAGAAAAAAATTAATTATTTATATAGAACAATTGCAAAAAAATTTGAAAGAAAATTGTGTTCAAATGGTAAACCAAAAAAGCAGTATAAAAGAAGTTGCAATCTTTTTGAAAAAACAATTTAATGTTTCTGATAAAATTATAGAAGATTTGGGCTTAGATGGAGAGTCTTTATTTTTATTAACAGAAGAAGATATTAATGAAATAGATGATATGCCTCCAGAAACAAAAACTATTTTAAAAAATTTTTTAAACGATAAAAGGAAGGAAGAAAATTCAAATATCACAAAAAAAGAAAATGAAAAATTTAATGAAATTGAAACATTTACAACTCCAGGTTATGACAAAAATATTGATAATATCAAAAATATAGATAATAATATTATTGAAAGTATTAAAATTTTAAATCCAGAAAATGAAATAAGCAAAGATAATAAAACTGTTAATAATCAAGAAAATTTTATTAATAATAGAGAAAATATAATATATGAAAATAAAAACAATGCAGATAATATAGTTAAGAATAGTCTTAACAATAATCAATTAATTGATGACAAAAACAAAGAAGAAAATAATAATCTTATAGAAGAAAGTATTCATGAGGATAAAAATGAAAAAATTGAGCCACAGTTTAAAGAATATAAAGGATTGGAATTAGATAAGATTATCACATATCCAATTAATAATTATATAATTGAACCTTTAATAATAGATTCCAAATATAATGTATTTTTCTTTTTAATAATGAAAGAAGCATCTATAGAAAATATGAAATTATCAGTTTATATAACCAAAAAAAAAGTGATTTTTAAACATTATTTCTTATATGATCAACAAATTAAAATAAAAGAAGAAAATTTCAAATTTATTTTAGTTCAAATTCCTATACAAAAAGACGTGAAAAAATTAACTATTTTAATACAAGAAAATGGCAAAGACTTTAAGGAAAAATTAGAATTCGAAACATTAATTGATAATTATTTTCATTTGGATAGAATAGTATATCCTGATTCTTTCAAAAAAGAAATAAATCCTGAAAGCATATTATCAAAATATTTTGAATATTTTTTCGATGATCAAATAGTAAAAGAAAAAAGATTTCAAAAAGATTTCATTCTTAATTTATCTAATGGTGAAAAGCATGAAATGTCGGGAAATTTATATTTTAAATTTATTAAATATTGTCTTTATTTTAGTATAAAGCCTAAAAATATTAATAAAATTATTTTAGTTGAAAATGGAAGAGATAAGAGAGTTTATGAAGAATTTAATTGTTCTAAATGGAAAAATAATCCTGAATTGCAAGATAACGAAAAAAAGCAATTATTTATTTTTTTAATAAAAAACTACACTAAATATGACAATAAATTTTTATATGAAATTATTCATTCAAAAGATATAAATGAATATTGTTTTTTTGTTTTAAATTCATTAACTAATAAAAAAATTGATATTAGGCAAATTAAATTTTTAGACGAAATAGAGCAAATAAGTTTTCAAGAATTTTTATTAGGTATTTCCGCTTCATTTCAAGAGATTAAATATATAATTAAACTTTCCAAAAATTTTACAAGTTCAATCAAATTTATAATTAATAATACTAAAACTATTTGTAATATTTTACAAAAAGATCAAAATTTTAAAATAGGAACGGATAATTTTTTACCCTTTTCAAATTTAGATGATGATGATAAAATAAAGGATATATTTGAATTAATTCCAGATTTAATAAAAATTAATGATACATTTGAATTTAAAAAAATAATTGACTTCGAAAAATTATATGATTCTTTAATCAATTTTTATTATAATAAATCCATTAATGAATTTGCCGATTTAAAAATAATTATTGAATCACTAAAATCAGTAAATTTAATTCAAGATAAAGACGTAGATTATTTCTATAGAAGATTGCATCAGAAAGGTTTAAATATGATAACAAATAAAACTATGAATATTGATGAAATAATAATTTTTATCTATAATCAAGATATTTATTATTATGATTCTAAGCATAAGAAAAGTTATTTAAGAGATCCAACTATTTTTAAAAATATAGGTATAACTGAAAAAGATAAAAATTATTTATTAAATATACAAAAAATGAAAGAGAATAAAATTTGGGAAGTATTCAAGGATTCTACTGAAGAAATGAAAAAAAAATTTTATTATTCATTTTTGGACCAAATCACTTTAATCACAGATTTTAAAAATATATTTGATTTATTTCCAATAGATGTGATAGATTCAACTTTTTTAAATATAATTTCTAATGAGTTAACAAATTTAATTCCAACCATTTCAATAGTAAAAGAAGAAAATTTCGAATATATATTTATTGTTTTGATTAATTATTTTAAATGTTGTGAAAAGAATAATATTAAGAAAGTTAATTTTGAAATAAATAAATTAGATTACAATTTTACTTCTAAATTTTATTTTTTTTTATTAGATAAAAACGAAGAACAAATAATAAATCGACTTAAAAAAGAAATCATTGCATTTTTTTTTGAGCAAAATTTTAATAGATTAAACGAGGAAATTATAGTAAAAATAATTTTATTGAATCCAGACAGCGAATTTTGCTTTGATTTTTTCAATCAAATGGATATATTTGTTTTAACAGAAAACGATTTTTATATGAAAGAAAAAAATATTAATTTTGAAATATTTAAATTATTTTTCGAAAAATGCCAAGACTTAATTAATAATAAAACAATAAAAAATGGAAAATATTTATTAAAATCTATAGCTATAAAAAACAAGCTAAAAGATGATTTATCCAAAAGTAATGTCAAATATGAATTAATAAATAATTTAATAGATGAAGACAATATTTTTTACAATAAAATATTGGTAATATTTGACAATGATATAGAAAATGCAACAAATGTTTATAATATGTTAAAAGAAAATTTAAATAAATGCAAAAACAAGTTAAATATATTCGAAAAAATAGAAGACTATTATAACACATTTTTTAAAAATTCCAAAAAAGAAATAATCGAGCAAATCAGAATAAATTTAGAAAGAGAAAAACATAATACTTTAGATAAAATACTTAATTTGAATGAAAATAATTTCATTAATTATAAAGGTTTTAATTTTAATACCGCTATTAAAGATATCGAAAATTTGAAATACAAAAATTCTTTATTCTTTATGGCTATATTTAACGAAAAATATAACAATGATCATTCATCACAAGATGAGAAAGTAATATTAGACGAATCAATGGATAATTTTAAAAAGACTCTTACAAATATAATCAAACAAAAAGAATCAAAAGAACCATTTTTTGAAATTCCTTATATAATCGAAATTATGAAAGTAACAAGAGAGCAAAGTAAAAATTTGAAAAATGAAATTGATTTTATATCTAATGAATTTAATGATTTAAATATGGATGATTATATTAATAATGAATTAATGGATGATTTAATTAATTTTTCAAACAAAGAAAAAATACAAAATTTAATTGAAGGTATATATTCATTTAATAATTCCTTTTGCAAAATTTCAAAATTTAAAATAACAGAATTTAATAATGAATTGAAAGATGCTCTGGATAAATTAAATTCTAAAAATATTTCAGGAGAAGACATCAAAGAGGCAAATTTAATTTTAAATAAGCTTAATTTTAATTTGGAGGAAGAAACAGCTTTAATGAAATTTTATAATATATTTCTTGGGAAAGAAGATTCAATTGAATTTATTAAAGTTATTAAAGAATCTAATTTAGAAATAAGAAATTTAAATGAATTCATTGATGAAAGTGATAATAATTCACAAATACAAATGTCAGATATTGATAATTTATTAGATGTATATACTTTTTTTAAAAAATTTATGGAAAATAAAGAAATAGAAACTGATGAAATATTTTTTAATAAATTCAAGGACGAATTTGAAAAAGATAATAATATTGGAATCAAACTTCAAGGATATCTTAACTCTTATGGGGAAATATATCAATTGTATCAATTATATGATGAAAACTCAGAAATGACTAGCCAGAAAATAGCAAAAATATTAAATAATTCAATTGTTGAAATTTATAAGGAAAATAATGAAAAAGGAAATTTTACTTATAAAATAAAATATTTTAGTGACAGAAGAAGACAAATTGAAATTTATTCAAATGAAATTGATGAACTAAAAAATAAAATATTAATATCATCGAATTCAAAAAATATAAATTTTTTGAATGAAGAAGGGAAAAATGAAGAGATGAATAAAGAACAATTTACCAAAAAATTTGTTGATTTAATCGAAAATATACAACAATTAAATAAATTTTTAAATCAATTAACTGAAACTGGATATCCATATATGAATAATTTAACCTTACAAATACAAGATTCAGAAGCCTTTGAGAAAAATAATAAAAATATAAATTTGAAATTTATAATGGAATCTTATAATGATACAAATAATAAATATAAAGAAACTATTATTGAAGGATATCAAAAATATCCATTATTAAGACTTTTTTATGGCAAAAATTTTATAAAGTTATATCAAAGAGCAAGGAATCAAAATGTAGATATTTCACATTTAGTAAATTCAATGGCTTTAAATAAAATTAAAAATTTTTCAATTAATTATAAATATGATGAAGAAAAAAATAATATTGAAAATATTAATGATTATTTGAATATATTATTCCGATTTAATAATTGTAATTTATCCCAAATTTATGAACAAAATAGAATTTTAAAAAATTTATTGATTGCTCCAGGATTATATAAAATTGAAAAAAAGTTCAAAGATTCAGAACTAAACATTAATATTATAAATTTATATTTTAATTTAACAGGAAAAGCACCTATTATAAATACATTATTAATTTGTAATGAAGAAACTAATCTTGAAGAAATAAAAGCATTCTTTTTTAGAGCAATTTTTTGTGAATATAATACTTTATTTGTGATTTCAAATATGGAAAGTCTTCAGCTTTCTATAACACAAGAGATAATAAAAATAATAAATGGACTTTATTTATTTAGAAATAGAAAAATGAATTCAATACTGATAATTTTATATGAAAATGAAAATTCTGGTTTAAGTAAAGATATTAGGAAAATGATTCCAGACAAATATGATTCTATAAGTACATACTTAAAAATTCCTAAAAATAAAATTAATTTATTTAATGATACTGAAATATATACTTCAAAATTTGCAGGATATGGAAAAACCACAGAAATTATATATAAAATAAAAGAGAGATTTGGAAATTATTATTATCTTCCTATTGGAGGCACTTTATCCAGAAATTTTGTTATAAATAATTTAGAAAAACTTAATATAAATTTAAATAATGCAGCAAATGTTTATTTGCATATAGATTTATCAGAAACTGATAATGATAATATTATGAATGAAATTTTGCTGAAATTAATAATCTTGAGATATCTTGATTCTAATGATAAAATTTTTTATTTGGGAAATGAAGTCCATATAATAGTTGAATTACCTAAAGGTTTCATAGATTTTGAAGAAAAATATCAAATATTAAAATTATTTAAAAAGACAAATATCAATAAATTACCTCCTTTAAGACTCGAAGAAAATGCTAAATTAATTAAAGATTCTCCAATTTCTATAGTTGCTGAAACTTTACAATTATTAGATTTAAAAGATTTTAATAATAATATAGATCTAGAAATGCCTATCAGAAAAACTGCTAATGAATGTGAGAAAATAATAAATAAATATTTCAAAGCAACAAATCAAAATTATTTTCAGAAAATGAATTTCATCAAGGTTTTATCAATTCAATTTAAAAAATTTCATCAATGTATTTATTTCAATTTATCCATTGTTGATCCTCAAAGGCAAGAAATAATTCAAAAAGCAAGAAAACTCGTTTTAGAAAATTTTATATCCCTGACAAAAGTTTTCACTCAATCCCCTTATGATTCGATTCTTAGTGAACAAATAGAAGCATTGAATAAATTTGGAAAATATGATGATAAAAAAATAATGGAAAATGCAATTGCATCATTAGCTAAAAATAAAAAAGAAGTTTTTTCTTTCCAACAAATAAAACCAAGTCTAGTTTTCTTTAATAAAGATGGACAATCTTTGAGTATTATTTCAAATAGTAATAAAAATGAAGATGAATATAAAAATTTGCAAGCCTTATGGAATTCTCAAAATCTTGATATGCAAAACCAAAAAGATTTAGTAGATTATAAAAGTCTGACTCATGAAGGTTTTTTAGAGCAAATAATAACTTTATTTTCTTTAAATAGCAAGACAATTGATGATTTGAAAAAGTTTTGTGAATCTCATGGGAATTATATTTTTGTCTCAGATAATTATATTAAAATGGTTAGAATTTTGTTAAATATTGAAGCCAAAATTCCAGTTATTCTAATGGGTGAAACAGGAGTTGGAAAAACTAAATTATTAGAAGTTTTATCTGAATTATATGGAAATTTAACATGCGTTTGGAAAACATTGCAAATACATGCTGGAATAACCGATCAAGAGATTGTAGAATTTTTAGACAAAATTATTGATGAAGAAAATAAGCCTGAAAATGAAAATAAATTAATATGGGTTTTCTTTGATGAAATTAATACATGTAATTCTTTAGGATTAATAACAGAGATAATGTGTAACCATACTTATCTAGGTAAAAAAATAAATGATAATTTCATTTTCATTGGAGCATGTAATCCTTATAGAATAATTACTAAAAAAATGAAGGAAAGTGGTTTAGTTTATTATAACATGGCTGAAAAAAATAAATTAAATAATTTGGTGTATACAGTCAATCCCTTACCACATTCATTACTTAATTTTGTATTTGATTTTGGAAATTTACAAGAAGAAGACGAAAAAAAATATATTCGCAATACCATTAAATCAATGATATCAAAAATGGAAAATCAAAAATTAATAGATAAAAATGATAGAAAAAAAGAACAAGTTGTTGAAGCAATGATTAATTCTATAGCAATATGCCATAATTTTATCAGGGAGTTATATGATAGATCATCTGTGAGTATGAGAGAAATAAGAAGATTTGGAATACTTTTTGAATATTTTATGTCTTATTTTCAGAATATTGGCGAATCGTCAAAAAAGATGTCTCATAGTTTAAATCTTACTTTATATTTATGCTATTATTTAAGACTTAATGATAAAAATAATAGAAAACAGTTATCCGAAAAATTAGGAGAATTTTTTAATAATAATTTTTTAAAGCTTCCGGAATCAGTCATTAAATTTATAACTCAGAAAATGTTCATTGAAAAAAATACTGGCATTGCATTAAATAGAGCATTAAGAGAAAATCTGTTTTCTATTTTTATTTGTATACTTAATAAAATTCCATTAATTATAATTGGTAAACCAGGAACTAGTAAATCATTAAGTTTTCAAATATTATATAATACTATGAAAGGACAATATTCCGAAAATAATTTTTTTAAAGATAAAGGAAAATTGTATAGATATTATTATCAAGGTTCTGAAACAAGTACATCTAAAGGTATTGAACAAGTTTTTTCTAAAGCTCTTAAAGCCCAACTTAAAAATAAAAACAAAAATATAATTACTTTAGTGTTTTTTGATGAAATGGGTCTTGCTGAAAGATCAAGTAATAATCCATTGAAAGTAATGCATTATCTTCTAGAAAAAGATGCAGAAAATTCAGTTCCTTTTTTAGGTATATCAAACTGGAGATTAGATGCTTCAAAAATAAACAGAGTATTGAATTTAACTATAACTGATTATGACATTGAAGATTTAGAAGATACTGCTATTTCAATTGCAGAAGCATTGAATAATGAGATAAGCAATAAATATAAAGAATTTTTTGAAACTTTAGCCAGGGTGTACAATGAATATATAATTTTGAATCAAAAAGGCTCTGTTATTAATAAAGATTTTCATGGTAATAGAGATTTTTATAATTTAATAAAAAATTCTGCTCGAGAATTAATCAAAGCAAAAGAAGAAAATAAAGAATTAGAAAAAAATGAAAAAAAAGTTTTAACAGAAATAGGTATTAGGTGCTTGGAAATAAATTTCGGAGGTTTGGAGGATTCTACTCAAATAATAAAAGATTTATTCAAAAAAGAATACGGTCATAAATATTATAATAATAATCTTCTTGAAAAAAATTCTTCAATAGTTGATATAATTAAAAGTAATATTCTGGATTCAAATAGAAGATATTTAATGCTAGTTTCTGATGGAAATGATGCTAGTGATATTATTAAATATATTTTAGATACAATGAAAAAAGGATATATCGAAATGGTGGGAAGTAAATATAAAAATGATATAAAATATGGAAGATATAGTGAAGAAATACTTAATAAGATAAAATATATTATGAGTTCAGATAATATTTTAATATTAAGAGATTTAGATATGGTATATGCTTCTTTATATGATATTTTTAATCAAAACTTTACAAGTATGGGAGATAAAAAATATGCAAGAATTGCATTTGAATATGCCAAAATATCTTCGGAAATAAATAAAGATTTTAGAGTTATAATAATCGTTAATAAAGAAAAAATTGAAGAATTGAAATTAGATCCACCTTTTTTAAATAGATTTGAAAAACATATAATTAATTTCAAGATGCTTTTAAATGAAAGAGATATTGAAATTTCAAAAAAAATTAGTGAATTTTTTAAAGAAATTTCTGGTGTAAAAAGTAAAAAATTAAACATCAATTTAGAGAAATTATTAATAAATTGCGAAGAGCATGATATAGATGGGTTAATATTCAAAATTAAAAATGATAAAAATTTAAAAATTGAAGATCCCCAATATGAAGATATTATTACCGAAGAAATCTTTAAAAAAGTTGTTCCAACTTTTTGTCAAGATATAATTGTATTTCTTATGACTTCAAAAATTAAAATTCAATTTCAAAAAATGAAAGATTTAGTGGTTGAAATATATAGAAAAAAAAGATTTTATAATTTTGAATCTTTCTTTGAAAATCTTCAATGCAATAGAAACATAATTTATACATTCAGTAAAATCACTCAAGATATCTATAACGATGAAAAAGATTTAATAAATAAGTTTGGTGTATTCAATAGTCAATCGATAGAAATACAAATCATTGAATCAATAAAATCAGAAAATGATCTGATATTTCTTTTAAAATCCTTCACATCTAAAGACGATAAAAAAATTTTAATTTTGAAATTATCAGAAAAAGAATTTAACCAAATGAATTCAATAAATTATGTAATATCAAATTATGAAAAAGAAAATAAAATTCTTCAAAATAAAATGATAATTTTTACTGTTCATATGCGAAGAAAATTAAAAGATGATAAGCCAAAAAAAGGTAAGGAAGTTAAACCAGATTTTATATCTTTTATAAATGATGATTATAATCAAATATTTATTGATAATTTACAAGGAAAAGAAAAATATGATATATTTGGGATTTTATCAACAAAAACAAACACTTTAGCAAAAACTTTTCTTTTAAATTCAAATTTTATTGATAATAAAATATATATAATCTTGAATTATTTGCAAATTAAAATATTGAATGAAAAAAAGGAATTTAATGAACAAAATTGTAATGCAATAATTGCTGAAAATATTATAAAAAATAAGGATTTAAAAGAATTCATGCTACATAATTTAGAAAAGCAAGGAACAAAAATTAAAGAAATAATAAATGATGTATTCGCCTCAAAAGTATTAGAAATTAATGATGTTGATTTTTATGAAGTTGTGAATAGTAAATTTGATAATTATTTTTCAGAATATTTATTAAAAATTATCATTGATTCTTTGAAGCAGAATATACTGGTACCTATATTAGACAAAAATAATTTAGATTTAATTTTACAAAATGAATATTTCAGTAATTTAGTTAAAAATCAATTTGAAAAAACTTCTTTTGATATTTTTCCTAAACCTAAGCAACAAATAAATTTTAATAGAATTTCAATTTATAACGGAATGGTACTTCCTCAAAGTAAACAATATTTGGAAAAAATAATAAAATATATAAAGGAGGAAACTTTAGATAGATATCTTACTAATGAGGAATCTCTTAGAGAAAGAAATATAAATATAAAAAACCCAAAAGATATAATGGAAAAATATGATAATAATTTGGAAAGAATTAAAGAAAATGTGAAAGTAGAAATGTATAAAGATGAATTCTTTTATTCTATTTATAATCAAATTAAAGATGATTTCAAGGAATTATTATTAAAAGATTATTTTACTTATTTTATAGTCAAATCTTTTGAGAAAAAAGAAGAAGAAAATAACATCCATGAAAAAATAATAAATTTCTTAATAATAATATTAAAACTAAAATTAAAAGGAGATACATCTTCATTACTTCAATTTGAAAATTCAATTGAAGAAATAATTGAAATATTACTTTTCACACAAGGATATTTTCAAGATATTAGTACTTTTTTTGATATTTTTCTTGATATGAAAAAATATTGTGAAAACCTTGATGACCTAATCTTTCAAATATTAAATGATAACATAATCAAATATGAAATATCAGAAAGAAATGATGAATATTCAAAATTAGTTAATTATCAATGGTTTTCAATAATAGAATCTATGATTAGAGCAATTTTAATTTTTAGTACGAAAATATTCCAAAATGATAGGAATAGGTTTTATGAATATTTTAGAAAATTTCCAGCATTAGAAGCAGGATTGCAAAAAATAAATAAAAAATATTACTTATATAGCAAGGAAATATTTAATTTAGGATCGATAATTAAAATTCATGAATCATATAGATATAATTTTGATAAATTCGAAAACCATTATATTGATATTGTAAATATGTTACTTGAACAATCCTTATGTTTGTATAACAATGAATATGATAATTATTATCAATTAACTACAGATTTAAATAAAATATTTGATGCTACTTTTAATGAAAAAAACAACGAATATATTAATTTACTTTTTTTTATATTTTTACAACAATATAAAATTCTTTCTGATGAAGAAGTAAAAATTAAATTAATAGTGGATTTTTTCAAAAATCCTCTTTTAATAAAAAAATCAACAATTCTTTTATTTGAAACACTTAAAGATATGAGGCCGATAATATCAAATAATGAAGATGATACATTTTTAGAAATCAAAGGAAATCCTTTATTAAATAAATATGAAAAATTATATGAAATTTATAACAACTTAAATTCTTTAGAATTTGATGAAATATTACTATTCACGTTTGAGAATCAATGTCAATCATATTTCCAAGAAATATTGAATGGGAATAAAGGAGAATATAATAAAAAATCATGTAAAGAAATTTTATTGGGAAATTCTTTGGATAAATTCATTAAAGCTCAAAAATATTTATATGAAAATAAAGAAAATTTTGATAAATTACTAAAATTCGTTTCTATAGCTTATATAAAGACATATATTCATTTTTATGTAGAAATAAATTTTCATCATAATAAACTTTGTGATTTTGATAAAATTAACAAGGTTTTAGATGATGAAAATAATCAAAATAAAATTGTAAGAAATGTCAGAAATATTTATTTATGGAGAGTATATTTAAAAAAATTTGAAAATTTTGACCAATTCCAGAATTTTAAATATAAATCCCATAATATTCCACTTTTTAAAGAATTACTTGATAAATTGGCAGAAGAAAATAATAACAATAATAATTATATTTTTAATGAAAGTTTCATAAATATGAGAAAATTCGATGAATTTAAAAAAATTGAAATTGAAATATATACTAATACTAAAACATTCGAATTTAATTTTGATGAAATTAATCAAAATTTTGATATATTATTTTGTGCTTTAGTTAATAAAGCCCTTTCAAATTTATATAATAACAATAAAAGAATTTATATTGAAAAACTGAAAAAATTATATGAAACAACCAGAAAAAAAATTGGATTTGAACCAGAAGGGGAAACATTATATCAATATTTAATGAATAATGAAATTTTTGAAAAAAATATTGTTGAAAAAATTTCTGATAATCCTCTGAATCAAGAAGAATTTGAAATATTATTATATTCATTTAGGTTTGTTTTTAATATTCTAACAAATAAAAATGATAGCTTTTACAAAAGAATTGTAAAAAAGAATAGTGCAAGATTTATTGATAATAATTTTATTCCAGGCTCATTTCCATTTATAAACGAATTTATTAAATCATATAATACTTTAGAAGAAGTCTTTACTCATCCAGAAAATATGGGATATTATATATGCAAAGATTGTGGTTATTTATATTATGTACCTCCTTGTACTTTACCAACAAGTGAGGATCGATGCCCTAATGGGCATGTTATTGGAGGAATTGATCATGCATGTAGTAAAATGGATATAAGAGTATTTCCTAATGTGCAATCAAAAAGAAATTATGAAGGTAATACTTCTTTTATTTCTGTGACTTTGGAAGAATTTAAAAAAAATTATGTGGATATATATAATAATCGTAGGGAGAAGGGAATTATTCAAGGATTTCGAAATTTTGACTTTGTAAGGAAGAAAATGTTCACAAATTTGAATATTATAACATTTAGAACATTAAATTTCGTGTTGTATTCATTTATATTATCTTCTTTTATTTTAAATAATATATCAAGAAGAGAAATAGAACCTTATTTGGTAAATAATTTATTTCCTCATACTTTATTTGGTATTATCAAGGAAGGATGGAAACTATTAAATGAAAATTTAAAAGAAGTTGGCATAGAAAGTTCTAAAATATTTTTTAATATGATTTTTGATGAATTAATTCAATTTATGATTAATTTAGATTCATGTGATACAAGAGAAAAAATGGAAGGATTTGAAAAAAGAATAAATGATTTCATTTTGGTTAAAATAAGGAACGCCAATGAAATTAATCGGGAATATCAAAAATTAAATGAAGAATTATTAAATTTGAATCCTAATAATATAAAAGAAGTAATTATAGGAGGTTATGATCCATCTCATTATTCAAAAGAAACTTATCCTGATATTCAATATTATTGTGTTTCCAATATAAATAATTTAGATTCATTTGCTAAAGTATTTAATTCAACTGATGAAAATAAAAAGAAATATACACTTATTAATTTACTAATAAATAAAGATTCTAATTCAACAAGAAGAGCCATAAATATGAAAGCATTGATAAATATAAATAAATTATCTAATTTATTAATTAAAATATATTCATATAAGATAAGTAGAGAAGATGCCAAAAAAAGAAAATTTAAAAATGAAATACCATTTATCATTAAAACTTTTAATGAAATGAATAATATACAAATAACAAAAGATAAATTCACCCAAGATTATATTAATCCATTTTTGCAAAGCTGGGAGCAAATTAAGTATGAAACTTTCCAATATAAATGTAGATTATTAAGAGATATTGAAAGAGGAGCAGAGCCTTTAACTATGAAAATAGATAATTCATTAAGCTACTTTTTAGTTGATGATGGAGATATAGAAGGAGGAATGTTTTTAGCTTCTGCTTATGAAAAATTCATTTCATGGCAGAATGAAATAATAGATAGCATTATTAATAATAATAAAATTAGTGGAATTTTAAATAGTTATGTTTCCCAATTAGAAAGGGAAATTGAAGTTCAAGAAACAGTTGAAAGTGAAATTATTAATATAGATGAAAATGTTTATAATGTTTTGAATAATTTAATTTCATCTTTTTCAATTAGAAATATTTTTAATATTAATGACAAACAAATATATTACAAAAATTATAATGATATTATATATAATTTTGATATGATCGAAGAAGAATTGGGAAAATTGATATTACCAGGAATAAAAAAATTTAAAAAGGATCAAATTAAATTTATAACTTATTATTTTGAAGGATTTAGAGGGCAAAATACTAGTGTTTTAGTTAGATATAATCAAAAATATGAACAACAAGAATTAAGTGAATTAGAAAAAAATTTCATTAAAAAACTTTTACGAAATATAAATAACGATAGAAAAATTTATAATGACATATTCTCTTCATTACAAATACTTATGAATGAAATTTTGAAGGAAAATTATGAACAAAATTATTTACTTTATGACATAATTCAAAACCATCTTCCAAAATATGTAATATTAAATGAAGAATTGTTAAAATTAATAAATAAAAAGCATTCTCAAGCTAAAAATAATAAAAGCTTCACTGTGAATTCTTTAGTTTCAATTTTTGAATATTTTGAAGATTTGTGCTGGGAAGACATTAAAAAATTTATTCCTCTTGATTTCCAAGCAACTATAAATGATAATGATGGAAGAGCAATACATCGCTATTTTGAACGGAACAAAAAAAATAAAAAACTTATTAATAAAAATAATTTATCAAATGCCATAAGAAAGCTGATATCAAGATATATTGTTGGTACTAGACAAGAAACTGATATTAAACAAGATTCTGAATTAAAATTATTTATAATTAAAGATGAATTTTGGGCTAAGAATATCAGAGAAGATGATGATGCATTTAATAATGAAATATTTGAAATATTTAAAATACAAATATTTGTTGGGCAAAGCTTTGAATTATTTAATTTATTAGGAGGAGATGATTATCATTTAAAAATGAGTGTTTTGAATATAAATGAAGAAATTGAGAATGAAAATAATCAAAAAAAATTAAATTCTGATGTTTTCCAATCTGTTAGAACTATGGATTATGAATCAGAAAATGGAGATGAAAAAAATGATAATTCAAAATCACGAAATAAAAAAGTAATTAAAAATAATTATAAAAATAATAATAAAAATCCCAAAAAGAAAATAGTTCCTAATAAGAAAAATCAAAAAAAGGCAGAAGATAAAAATGTTTCAACCGTTATTTTTGAAAAAACATCAGAAAATGAAATTCTTGATTCAAAAAGTAATTTGAGCAATAGTGAATCCCAATCTGATGATCTTTCTAATAATGAAGCAAAAATAGAAAAAATTGTAGAAAAAAAAAGAAGGTGTTTCCCTTGCCCTGACAAAAAATGTGTAATTTATTGAATATTTATTATAATCAAAATTTAAATTTATAACAATATTAATTATTATAAAGAGAAATCTTTAGTAAAATAATAAAGATAAAGACTTTATTCATAATATTGAAGTGTTTTAAAAATATTTCCTGCAATAATAAAAATTTTAAAAATTTATATTTCTTAATATGGGGATTGGGGATTGG